>CAUYQU010098569.1:0-60419 GCA_963574635.1 Cheracebus regulus
GAATACTATGCAGCCATAAAAAAGGATGAGTTCATGTCCTTTGCAGGGACATGGATGAAGCTGGAAACCATCATTCTCAGCAAACTAACACAAGAACAGAAGACCAAACACCACATGTTCTCACTCATAAGTGGGAGCTGAACAATGAGACTACATGGACACAGGGAGGGGAACATCACACACAGGGGACTGTGGGGGGGTGGGAGGATAAGGGAGGGACAGCATTAAGAGAAATACCTAATGTAGATGACAGGGTGATAGATGCAGCCAACCACCATGGCATGTGTATAGCTTTGTAATACACCTGCATGTTCTGCACATGTACCCCAGAACTTAAAATACAATTAAGAAAGAAAGGCAAGTTGTTTCATATGAAATTCACTTAATACTACAATATAAAATCAATATTTACCTAAAAAAATGAACACAATTATTTTAGGACTCAATCTTGCATATGAGAAAAAGTGATTATACCAATGAGCTTTCAGTCTCAAAGTTCACTAACCAACCACAATTTAATGAATATTTCCTTTATTGTTCTCTAATGTTTTCTAAATTATACTTGGTCTCACTCCTTCTCTGGCAATCATTACTCAGAAAAAGATGTCTTTGACCCAAAAGCATCAGGGCTTTTCAGTATTATGTTACTGAAGCATTCACATGTTAATGGCAACAGAAATTTCATGCAATAATGGTATTTCATAATCAGTCTAGTATGATTTTACACAGGAGATGAGGGCCTGGAGTAGCATAGCATGGTGCTTATGGAAAGATTACAAGTATTTAAAAGCTTAATTTTTAAATATTTAAAAGCTTACTGTTTACTAAAAACTGGGGTTTTTTTCTGCCTTTTTTTTTTTTTTAACAGAGATGGGGGTCTTGCGTGGTTGCCCACGCTAGTCTTCGACTCCTGGCTTCAAGCAATCTTTCCACCTCAGCCTCCCAAAGTGCTGGGATTATACGTGTGAGCCACTGTGCTCAGACTAATAAAGCTGTTTTAACTTTTAAACAGATTGCCTGTACTAACCATGAAAGAGCTGAATGAATCGAGGCTGCAATGCCGAGGTGATCAGACTGTCGGGCAGCTCCCTCAAGAAGAGCTTCAACAAACTGGCTGCTGAGCAGACGTCACCATCCCTCCCGAGCTCCACGGGCACTCCACTCTCAAACTTGAGTCGAAGTTGTTCCACCACCTTCACGTTACCATTCACCCTAAAAAGACCTTCTTGGGTGAGTCCTGGAAGAGCAATGCAGACACAGAAAATAAATAGGTTTCTCACAGACATGAAATGTAAAGAACGGTAACAACAGAAAGAAAGAAATCTCAGCATACGGTTCTCTCAACACTGTAATTATCAATCCTTGTGTGTGGCCTTCACATTTTGTAAAACTTTCCTTAGAATAATAAATGCTCATATCCACTGCCCATCAACTAAAAAGATCATATATGATTGGTATAAAAGCTGGCCTCTAAAAATAAGGCTATGCCATATATAAACATAGAGTAAAACAGAGCACACAAGAAATTTCATTTATATAATCTTATATAGCGCATAACAAAAACTTACTCAGGGTTCTAATAGCAGCTTAACATTTCATGAACAACTCCTTTTTAAATGACATGTATTTAAGAAACTTCTAAACTCTGATTATCTGTGTAATAGTTTAAGAAATAAGTTATAGTTTTTCAGTATTCGCTAAATTCAAAATGTAAGACTCTAGGTCTAAAGTGGTATAGAACAAGATCCTTGCCTTCAGTCAGTTGATGGGGGATATCAGTGTCAGCTGAGGTTATCAGAGAAGCCTCCTGGAGGAGGTCAGCTTAACCTTTGGCTAAAGCAACACAGAGAGGCTGCAGCTGTTGTGCTGTGAATCCATTGAAGCTTGAGCTTCAGAGCCCCTTATTTTCTTGGGCCCTTTACAAGCTCTGTCCCTAATCCTGTATTCTTAGTATCATGTTGGTTTTTTTTCTTAAAGAAGTCTCAGAAAGATTAAGCATCTGGACCCACAAAACCTTGATCTACCCCTGACAAAGAGAAACAAAAATATGAATTGAGAAGCAGAGACAGGATAGCATAAAGAAAAGTAGGCAGGCAGAGGTGGGGTGCCTGGTCAAAGAATGATGGGGTAATAAAATGGAGAAACAGGAAAGGCTTTATCACTGGAGCATTAAGTGAGAAAAAAGACAAAATACAATCGGGTTTTAGGAAGATTTAGCTAGGTAAGAAGTAGAGTATGAAGAGGGCTTGCCTTATGGAAACTACCTTCTATTTTAAGGTAGTAAACTAAGTTTATGGTGGAAAAGAAGTAAATAAAGATGATTTGTCAACTTGGTTCAAAAGGGAGGGGGAAAAGGTTGAAAGATAATCTTAATGTTTTGAAAAGTAGGAATAAAGAAAAAAAACACTAAAAGATAAGGTTGTGGGTAGGGATAGGAGAATAGCTAGTTTAGGTAGAAGATAATGATTTATAGCTCAGTGTGCTGCATACCATGTAAGCAAGTGTTTCAGGCAGCAGAGGATTTTGAAAGTGTCAGAAACAATTTTTCTAAGAAAGAGCAGGCCAGGTTTTAACTTGACATTCTTGAGAGTCTAATGGTGAATGTTAGCAATGACATAAGCATTGAAGCCTATGAGAAGTTTTTAGAGGGGAGGTGCTTAGTTTTAACAGCCTTTGCTTCTTTCCCTCACCTGGTAATTGTATTGCTCTTTGTAAAGCAAAAGAGGAAGCTAATTACATTTTATTTGATAATCTGATAAAATACTTTATGAGCTCTTTAATTCAACAAACATGTAATAAGCACCTGACATTGTTTGTAATAAAAAAAAAATCAATCATGAGAAAAAAATTCAAACACTATCATTACCCTCATGGACTTTGAAGTCTGGTAAGATGTTCTTCCACGTTTACATATTATTTGACTGTGAAGAAAATCAATGTCAAAAGTTGATATGAATTTTAGCTCCAATTCTGACAAAAACTGTGACACTAGGGATGATATTAAAAGCATTTAACAATGACTATTACCAGGGCACCACCTAAATGGAAGAGATGCCAGTTGGTTTGTGTGACAGCTTCTAAAATAGTTCTTATGATCCCCACACCTCTTGGTACCACACCCATTGTAATCCCCACTACTTGTGTGGGCTGGACATAGTGACTTGCTTCTAACAACAGAATACAGCAAATGTGATGTCATGTTGCATCTGAGATGAAGTTAGAAAAGACTGACAATCTATCACCCGCTCCCGCTCTCTCTCCTCTCTCCTCTCTCCTTTCTCTCACTCTGATGAAGCAGCCACTGTGTACTTTGTTAGCTACTGCCCATGGGCAAAGAACTAAAGGTGGTCTCTGGCCAACGACCAGGGAATAACCAAGCCCCTCAGGTCAACAGCTCACAAGTAACATAATCCTACCAACAACCACATGATAAGCTTGGGAGGGAATTTTTCCCTTGTTGAGTCCCGATATGACTGAAGCCTTGGCTGAGATGGAGGACATAACTAAGATGTGTCTGGATTCCTGACCCACAGAAACTGTGAGATAATGATAAATACTATTGTTTTAATCTACTATGTTTTGGGGTAATTTGTTATGCAGCAAATGGATAACGAACATGATATGCCTTTCCCTTAAATTCTGTGGAACATCAGGTTCTATGGGAGATGCCAGGGTGGTCATTTAAAGCTTTCAAGCTCTGTCTCCTCTACTATACAAAAGTTCATCTTTAACTACAGAAATTTATCCAACAATCAAGCAGCTAGCATCCAACAGAAAGGCATTCCATCCCTGGTCAAAGCTGAAATCCTGAAAATTTAGAATTTTACTTCCTGTTCCTATATTTACCCAGCTGCTTAACCTAACCTTGCCTTCTGTTTTTGGCCTAGCAAATGCCCCTTGGATCTGATTTCACATGATGGCTTTTTTTAGCTTTGACCTTACTTTTCCAACAAGGATTTTTGAACCTTCCCCTAAACAGATATACTTCCAGCAATTTCAAAAAACTACCCAGCTCCAAGAACTGTCTGTGGTCCTCAAGCCTGCTGATCCTACTGGATCAAGCTAGCAGATGTAAAAGGCACAAATGGAAATGAATGAATTTAATGTTCCTCAATATTTTCCAGTCTCTGTCCGATTTATCTGAACAACTCTTTTCCCTCAGGAATATCTCCCACCCATAATTATGATAATTAGTGATGTTCAACTAGGGAAGGTTTACAATCCTGGACATGAATATATCATATTATGAGAAGAAGAATCCATATAGTTTTTTAGAGCCTCTTATGAGGCTATAAATACATCCAATACACACATGAGGGTAACCAGACCATATAACCTTAAATTTTTCTACTGTAAAATTTTAGAAAGTTATGACTATAAGAGAAATATTCAGAAAAAGGAGATATTTGGATGACTTTATGAAGCAGAGTTACTCTCATACATTCCAGAGATCTTATCATATTTGATTTTAGGAGCTATGTGCTAATTATCACAAAACAGCAACTTAATAGTGGTTTAGAAATGAAGAAAAAATTATATAAGTTAATGCCTACACCACTGAAAGATACTTTTCTGTACAACTGAAATATTTCTTTCAAAATAGTATGAATATAATCATTAGAAACAATATACCAGAAATCACAATTTGCCTAACAGCACACTTTGGCCAAGACGGTAGTATGACAACATGTAGACACATTCTGACACCTGGTGGTGACTTGAGACTCTACACTGTGGGTTAAAACGGCATAACCTAGAGTACCTTCAAACTAAGAGAAGGAAGCCATTAACATTGCCAGCAAGATAGTTAAGTTTAAAGACTATATGCTTTACAAGTTATAATGTATACATTTTTAAATGAAAATATCCATAATCTGTTTAAAGGGCTTGATATAGGTCTGTCTCAAAATTCTTTTACAGTAATAGTTTACCCTCATGCCAAACTGTCAAATTATCTGCATTTACAAGAAACAATAATAAAGCACAAAGTACCAACCCATGATTGTGTTGTGTTGGGGTTCAGGAGTACAGGGGAGCCCTCAGTTCCCCTGAGAGGACATTTCTCCAGGTTCTTGGTCTATCACTCCCCAAGAAAGAGAGAGGAGACCACGGCACAGTGAGCTCATACAAGTAAATGCCGGACTCAAAAGTGTTTATAGAAAGTGGTTTATTTAGGCAGAGAGAAAAAGGAAGAGAGAGAAAGAAACAGCTAGCTCTCACACTGAGTGAGCGAAGGAAAAGCCGCTCTAACACTGAGAAGGGTTCCCAGAGAGGGAAAACCAGAGAAGGAAAGCTCCTCTCACACTGAGTGAGAGAATCCAGAAAGATGGAATCCAGGAGAGGAAAGCAGCTCCCACACTGAGTGGTAAGGAACTGAGAGAGAGAGAGGGATGGAGTTTAGGAGAGGAAAAGCAGCTTCCACACTGGGAGGAAGGGTACCCCAGAGGGGAAATTCAATAGGGGAAAGAGAGCTCCCACTATGTGGGAGGGGATTCCAGAGAGCTGGAAATCCAGTGTAGGTGAAAGAGCAGGGGAATTTATCCTGGGAGAAATTCCCACCTCCCCAAGTTCCTTTGGCCAATGAAAGGAGTTCCTTTAAACTTCCACTGGGGTGATTGACTCTTAGTTTCTTCCTGTGCCTGCGAAATTCAAACATAAACTGTTAAACCTTCTGAATGGAGAGAGATGGGAGTGGGGCATGGCACTGGGAAGTTCTTGCCCTTAAAACTATGCCCCCTTATGGACCTGGAAAGAGAACACATTCCCACAATTGTATTATGAGTGGTCACCCCTATAGTCCCATTCCCATGCCTGACACAGTGGTTAATGTGTATTACAGGTGTTCAATGAATATTTGTTGACCCCCTAAAAAACCTGCAATGTAATTAAATAAAACAAATTGAAGTATTATGTCCTTAGACTTTAAACTACCCTTCAAACTTACACAGGTTCTTTGGTTTATTAATATGGTAACTTCAAATATAAGCAGCAGCTTGTGTTTGTCTACATAGTAATTAGCTACATAGTCTTTCAAAATACAGGTGCCAGGCCTACCCCAGCTTGCCCAGTCAAGATTCTGATTCAGTAGATATGAGGTGGGCAATGCATGTGCATTTTGAAAAGGTTCCACCAGTGATTCTATTTCACATCCCTCATTAGGAATGACTGATTTAACCTAATAAAATGTTTAGTTTACATTACCCAAATACACCCGTTAAAGTATAACTAACAGTATACTAAGGAGGGGTAAAAGAAAATCAATCCCTAATTCAAATTTTGCCAAAATTTTCCTATGTTGATGGTGTGAGTGTAAATTGTTTCAACTCTGATAGAGTTCATTACAAATGCACATATCCTCTGACCACCCAGGAGTACACTTCCAGGAAGTAGTCTATGCACACACTCGTATGTGCTTGAAATGTCATATGTTAAAGGTTAGTCATGGAATCACTGTTTGTAAACAACAGACGACTGGAAACAATTCATTTGCCCATCAGGTATGGGACTGCTTAAAGACATGATATATACATATGGTAGAACAGGGTGCAGAGAAAATAAAATAATTAAAAATGAATAAAGCTCTTTATGCAACTGTTTTCTAAGAATCTGGCCTCTTTGCAGTTTATCTTCCTTCAATAAGGAGAAAAATTCTACAGAATAAGAACAGAAACCTGGCTCTTTCCGGAGCAAAATATCATTTTGTCATAAAGAACTCCCAAGAGTGGGTAATTAATAAAGGAAAGAGGTTTAACCGACTCACAGTTCAGCATGGCTGGGGAGGGCTCAGGAAACTTACAATTAAGGCAGAAGGAAAGGAAACCAAGGCACCTACTTCACAATGTGGCAGAAAGGAGAAGTGCTGAATGAAGGGGGAAGAGCCCCTATGAAACCATCAGATCTTGTGAGAACTCACTATCATGAGAACAGCATGGGGAAAACTGACACCATGATTCAATTACCTCCACCTGATTTCTCCCTTGACACATGGGGATTAGGGGAATTATAATTCAAGGTGAGCTTTGGGTGGGGACAAAAAGCCGAACCATATTAGTCATCTACATGCCTAGTAAACAGAGCAGACAGATGTTTTTTCAATTAACATCTGACCATAGGCAGAATGAATAGTTTGTCATAGAGTCCCTGTCAAAAGTTGACACATGTTCCTATAGAAGAACATGTGATAAGGACTTCTCACTCATTTTCAATAAAGGATTCTTATAAGAAGGGGAGAAAGGATTTGTAATGTTGGAAAGATATGGCCTGAAACCAATTGCTCGAAATACAGTAGACCTACCTTCCCCACAGGGATATGTTCCAAGACTGTCAGTGGATGCCTGAAACCTTGGATTGTACCAAACCCCATATATACTGTTTTTTTTCCTATACATACATACCTATGATAAAGTTTAATTTATAAAGTAGGCATAGTAAGAGATTAACAACAATAACTAATAATAAAACAGAATAGAGCCAGGTGCAATGGCTCATGTCCACAATCCAAGCTACTTAAGAGGTTGAGGTGGGAGGACTGTTTGAGGCCAGGAGTTTAAACCAGCCTAGGCAACATGGCGAGACCTGTCTCTAAAATTTTTTTTTTCATTAGCAGGTTACAGAGCACATGCCTGTACAGTGCTAGCTACTCAGGAGGCTGTGGTGATAAGATTATTTGAACTGTGGAATATGAGGCTGCAGCGAGTTATGACCACACCAATGCATTCCAGCCTGGGAAACACAGCAAGACCCAAAAAAGCAAGCAATAAAATAGAGTAATTGGGAGAGATTTGTTCTTACCATAGATCTTAACCTCAACTACAATTTTTTTTTCTTATTTAGTTGAGAACTCACCTTTTCAATTAAAAGAAGCAATCCCTGGCTTCTCTTTGGCATATGTGAATTGCCAGCATTACTACTCTTGCACTTTGGGGCCATTATTAAGTAAAATGAGTCACCTGACACAAGCACTGTGATACCACAATGGTTGATCTGAAAATCGAGGCCACTACAAGTGACTAACAGGCAGTAGCACATATACGTGGATATGCTTGACAAAGCGAGGATTCAGGTCCCAAGTGGCAGGATGGCTGGAGATAACATCATGCTTACTCAGAAGGCTGCACCATTTAAAATTGATAAATTGTTGGTTGGGTGCAGTGGCTCATGCCTGCAATCCCAGCACTTTGGGAGGTCAAGGTGGGCAGATCACCTGAGGTCAGGAGGTCAAGACCAGCCTGGCTAACATGGTGAAACCCATCTCTACTAATAATACAAAAAAAAAAAAAAAAAATTAGGCATGCACCTGTAATCGCAGCTACTCGGGAGGCTGAGGCAAGAGAATCGCTTGATCCCAGGAGGCAGAGGTTGCAGTGTGCCAAGATCATGCCATGGGCTTCAGCCTGGGCAACAAGAGCGAGACTCCATCTCAAAAAGATTGAATGGTTTATGTCTGGAAGTTTCCAGTTAGCATTTTTGGACCATGATTGGTCACAGGTAAGAGTGAAACCTTAAAAACCCAAACCATGCATAAAGGGGGACTACTGTACAGAATATTTTTGAATCCTCAAGTTTTACATTTAAAAATCCCTACATGGCTGGGCGTGGTGGCTCGTGCCTATAATCCCCACACTTTGGGAAGTTGAGGTAGAAGAATTGCCTGAGCCCAGGAGTTCAAAACCAGCTGGGGCAACACTGGGAGAACATGTCTCTTAAAGAAAAAAAAAAAAACAAACCAGCCAGGTGTGGTGGAACCCATCTGCAGTCCCAGTTACTCAAGAGGCTAAGAAAAGATCACTTGAGCCCCAAAGCATGAGATAGATTACAGTAAGCTATGATCATGATCACATCTCTGCACTCTGGCCTGGGTAACAGAGCAAGACCCTATCTCTAAAAAAGAAAAAATAAAAAAAAATAGAAAGATGTAGGGAATATGGAAGCATTCTCTCAAATTATCCGGGCTTATGATTTATTTTAAACAAAATCATCAAAAAGCCGTGGGCTACACAGCTCTCAATAACTGAGATATAATTTATCTTTTTACTGTATAATGATGTACTATATTATTCCCCAAATGTTTTACATGCTTAATTTTAACACTCCAAAAATAAGTGAAACCGCACCTCCTCCCCACAGTAAAGTTTACACCACAATGTGCTGGTATCTCTTCCAAGGGTATGAAGGTAGTCAAGGCACTGAGTAAGTTCATGATTGACCTCAGGTGAAAGAGATACCCAAAAAGTGTCTGATTACATTAAAAATTATTAACTATCCGTTGGAATTTAATTAATCTAGAAAACTCTCTATTAATATTACAACAGTGTATTTTAGCATTTAAAACTAGGAAACATTCCAAACTAGAAAGCTCTATAATTAAACTGATTGCTCTATGGCTAATCAAATTAGTACTGTCAAGATAATGTTAAGCAGTAATGCCCCTTTTTAAAAGAAAAGTATATTACACAATAATTTGATATTCTAATGAAGGTGCTTTAGAGGACAGTATAATCATACATTATGAAATAATTCACACAAATAAATTGTTTATCCAAGGACTGTGAAAATGAACAGAATGACTTAACTCACCATGCTGCGTCAAGTATTCCACGATATTCCACACTATTCCTGGAATGCCATTCTCGGTGAGCCCCTGCTGTTCAAGGTCTTGGAGACTGACTCCAAATAATTTCTGATAGGTGAAATCCTTCTGTTCATTTAATGGCACTGCCACTATCTTTTTCATGTCTTCTTTCAGCCGAACCGCTGCTTTACTTTGCTTAAAAGAGCGTAAGAAAAAAGAGCAGTCAGTCAAATTTACCACAGGAGGTTGCATGGTTACAACAGAAACACCTGAATTAAAATGTGTTTCAAGATAAATAGTTGTAGTCTTCACTTATTTTTACTTCAACTCAAATCAAAATCTCTAACATCTCTCACATGTTGCTCAGATATAATGGTTAAAAGGAGTGAAAAGCAATGAGCAACCTAAAGCCACAACTGAAGTGTGTAGCTAAGAAAGGAAGCAATACACTGCAGTATCTAAGATATATTACTACAGTAACCAAGGGCTGTGACTCAGCAGCACCTGGTTAACAGGAAAACAAAACATTCATAAGAACAGTGAAACACCATGCAGATCCAGAAATAATGAGATGTTTCCAAAGATAATCATTTGTCCTGGTGTCATTTTAAGGTAGCTTTAAGTTAAACTGTCAGAAGAAAACATTACAATGACCATTCTACATGCACAATGACCATTATGGTTCCCTGATTTCATTACATATATAAATATCTCAGTAATCTTTTGGAACATAATATCAACTCAGTTCTTACTGAGGTTCAAAATGCCCTCAAATCTTTGAAACAACAACATTTAGGGAGTCATAATTTTAAATTTTTCAAAGAGATTGTATTATATATATTATAAATAAAAATGAAACTTAGATTCAATTACATCAAGTACTAACACAATGAAAAAATTCATAACAGTTTGTTTCTTCCTTGTAATAAAAATCTACATCCAAACAAAGAGAAATTTTTTTAAAGCATGTGTCTTATATAAATGTTATATATGTTAATAAATCCAAACACTGAAAAGAGAGACAGTAAAACGTGAACAGTTTTATTCGGGGGCAGAGGCGGCAGAAATAGAGGAAATTTCCACTTTTTGAGAATGAATGTAGCAATTAACCAATGTGTAAATACTATTAAATGACGTGAATCACTATTATTCAGTCACTAAAGAATCCTAAGAGTAGAAACATTATGTTCAATCTAGAGTTGAGGAAACAAAAACCAGAGTTAGGTAATTTGGTAAAAGTCAGAGAACTAGTAAGAGACAGTTTCACTTTGCTCTTGGTCCATGTTCCTCTCCTTAATTTATAATAGATTTATATTAATGTTATAGTGCAGTTTATGTACAATTATAGTAACAAACTGATAAATGCTATACGTGACATAAGACAATTACAAGTTAATTATACAACCTTTATTTTGAGTAGGATACCTGTCATCTCAATTTGATTTTAAATTGTATAATCTACAGAATCAGGTCAACTTTTACTAACATAACTGTATCTTTTATAGGTCATATTTGAAAGCCAGATTTTTCTAGTGAAAATTTAGCTAATGTGCTTCCTTCCGGAGCTCTTGTAAGGCAGGCCTGGTGGTGACGAAATCTCTCAGCAGTTGCTTGTCTGTAAAGGATTTTATTTCTCCTTCTCTTATGAAGCTTAGTTTGGCTGGATATGAAATTCTGGGTTGAAAATTCTTTTCTTTAAGGATGATGAATATTGGCCTCCACTGTCTTCTGGCTTGCAGGCTTTCTGCCAAGAGATCCACTGTAAATCTGATGGGCTTCCCTTTGTGGGTAGCTCGATCTTTCTCTCTGACTGCCCTTAGCATTTTTTCCTTCATTTCAACCCTGGTGAATCTATTACGTGCCTTTGGGTTGCTCTTCTCAAGGAATATCTTTGTGGTGTTCTCTGTATTTCCTAAATTTGAATGTTGGCCTGCCTTACTAGGTTGGGGAAGTTCTTCTAGATAATATCCTGAAGAGTGTTTTCCAACTTGGTTTCATTCTCCCTGTCACTTTCAGGTATACTGATCAAATGTAGATTTGGTCTTTTCACATAATTCCATATTTCTTGGAACCTTTGTTCAATTCTTTTGACTCTTTTTTCTCTAATCTTACCTTCTCGTTTTATTTATGTAAAGTTACAATACAGGTTTAGTATTCATTAATATTATAAATAAGTCATGAGGTAGCCACCATGGAGTGGTAGTAGTATGGGCAAAAACCATGATCTCTTTTACCGAGGAAATTATGATTTTGTTAATTAAGTCAAACTTCTAACAGTTAATCATTTCTTTTTCTTGTGGGTTTATAAATCTAGCAATCTCCTTCAACTGAATCCATGGGAAGTTTCAACCAGGTATATCTGGTGAGCAAGCAGCTAAAAAATAACCAGTAATATCAAAACTTTTTTAAAAAATCTTAAGTGTAGCATTAAAAACAGCTGAGAGTGAAGTTAAATTATATAAATTTTATCTTACTTTATCTTCTTACATATAGCATACAGCACAGTGGTTTAGAGCATGGACTGTGGAACAAAACTGGGTTGAATCCCATTCTTACTAGTATTAGCTATAACCTTGCACAAGTCACACAACCTCTGTGTGCCTCAATTTCCTAATCTATAAAATGGGAATACCAAGAGTTTGTATGTCACAGAAATGTATGAGGTAGAAATGTGTACACTGACGTAAAGGGGTAAGAATGGTGCCTGGTACACTCATTGAGTACTGACTGTCATAATCCTTTTCTTTCTCCTTCTCTTCCTTCTAGGAATTATTATTCTGATTTCTTCTTAAAGTAATGGAGAGCTAATTAATCATTCCTGTGGCAAACCTTTCCATAAAGGTTACTTTTTAAAATGGAAAACATGGTTGAGACATGTTTGATTGCTTAATATTCTGATGACCTAATTACTATTCTCTGTACATCTCTGATTTTCTAAAATCTGTATGACCTTTGAATGACGAAGATAAAATAACTTTATATGTAGCTTTCACAATTCCTTGATTTATTCCTAGAAATTCACAAGGTTTTCTTAGAAATCCTGTCTATACTTGAGTTTAAAACCTTGAATTAATGTTTCTTTTGCTAATAGCCCCTGCTCTTCATTCTCTGTCTTGGTTAGAACTGCAGACAGGATGGTGCATCTTTGCAAATAGGTAACTAGCAGTCTTGGCATTGGGGCTCAGAAAGGTTTCACGCTAGAGACATAATTAACCTCACACACTGTGAAGTAACTGCAAATTAAACTACCTGTTTACTCAAAATAGAGCCACACTATATAACTTGTTTATGTGTAATCACAGTAATACAGACAGAACTGATTATTATTTCTAATTAGTAATCTAATTCAGGCTAATACCTTAAAGAAAAACAAATATTAGTTAAAAAAATGACACACAGTAATAAAGGCAGAGTTGATTATTGTTTTTAACTGGTTATTAATTTAGGTGAACACTTTTAAAAAAGTAAATGTTCTTTTTTAAAAAAACACAATGAAACATAATAGCTATATTTTCAGAGACATCCAAATTAATCCTTCATGTGACCACAGATACTTATGGTAAAAATTCTGCTCATCTTAGTTGGAGAAGGAGTCATGTAATAGAAATCAATAATGAGGTGTTTCTACTACTTTGTATCTATACTATTAAAAATATACAACAGCTTACACAAATAAAAAATATCCTTTTTAGTAAGAAACATTCAATAGTCTCCTAGTCATGGAAAAATAAAAATAACTGTTGAAATTTTAAAAAGCATTAATAATTAAGTCCATCTAAACTAAAATTATTCTGTACTCGAATAGAATCACATCATTATCAATTTGTAAATTTGAATACCTGCAGAGTTTAAGCCTCCCTTCAAATTAACATCTTACCTTTCTTGCCTTAACAGAAACTAAAACAATAACAAAAGTTACTAAGTAAGGTATTCTGAGTCTACCTTAACTGTTTGAACTTTTGTTTGCATATAAATTCCCATGCATCACTTGAGTGTAAAGAATGGACTATCTGGAGCATATTCATAGGCAGGGGTGTTGTGTGTGTGTGTGTATAAAAACAATATAGGTTCCCACATAACAAAGACAACCAGAGAACCTTAAGGTTTTACTTTAGAATAATCCTTAGGTGCCTTCTAATTCTTACACCATTGCCTTAGTAGTAACAAAATCAGGACCTAAAAAATTGTAATTTCAGTCAAAAAGGGCTGTGCCTAGAGCCCAGAACTGAGTTTTACACCAGAATACTTTTATATAATTAAGTATTGGTGACCTTGTGGATGCCTTTATTTTTGTTGGTAAATAGGATAGTTAACAAAATGCACTGATTGTAGTAAATATTTGTTGGTTTGGGGACACTTAGTCTCCATTTGTTCTTTTTCCAAATAACAAATCCTTCCTGTGTTTTGGGGAATGACTGCATGTTCACTGTGAACAGCATTGATAAGAATACTACTCAAAATGATCGCCTTGGCTTCTAGTAAAGACAGCTTAGTCTCTCCACCAGGTGAATCAGATACCTTCTCCTGCAAACCACTGAAGCTTGAGTGGCTTATCATAAAGACAGGAAATGGGTACTACTATAGTGCTCTAATAAGATGGGTAATAGCATTTGCCACCTGAATCACTGCAACTATGATATAGTCCCTCATCTGCCCTTTCTGACACTGACCCTTCTTCCACTGTTCATTACATTTGGTAAGCTGCTCTAGTAACTTTCCAGCAAAGTTTCTTTGTGCTGAAATTAGCCAGAACTCATTTCCATTCTGTAACAACACACACACACACACACACACACACACACACACACACACTCTCTCTCTCTCTCTCTCTCTCTCTCTCTCTCTCCCCCTCTCTCTCCCTCTCTCTTCTCTCTCTCTCATTGATTAAAATACCTAGAAAAAATTAAAATAATCAGAAAATAGAAAATTAAAGCTTTAAAAAATAAGAAAAAATCAGAATGATACTGACAGTGAACTTTTATGGAGTCTTTACTGTCTATGCCAGTCAGGGCTGCCAATACTTCAAATGGCTTCACTCATTACATCCTATAATAAAGAAACCCTAGTAAGGAAGATACTTTTGTGATTTCCACTTTACAAAAGGCAGAGAAGCCAGCAAATTGCATCAGTTCAATGCAGCCAGGAGTCACACTCAGGCAAACAAGCTGAGTCTAGGGGCCACAGTCTTAACACTGTCTCCAAATAGAAAGTGGTATGAATAAAAATCACATGCTGTAAAGATAAGTGTACTTGCTAGAAACGAGAAACAAATTCCATATACTTATAGCAGAAAATAGAAACAGTTATTTATGTGTTTCATGGTCTCTTTAATACAAAGTAAGATATGTTCAGAAGCAACATCAATAATTATGATATTAGGACCTGAATAAAGAAGGCTTTCATCAATACAGTAAATGGGACAAATTTCAGAAGCCTTCAGTTTTTATAATAGTTGACATGTAGTAGGGACTGACTGTATCACAGACACTGTCGTACATAGGTTAAAATTAATGTGCTGAAAACAAACAGCGGGGAAAGGACCCCCTACTATTCAATAAATGGCACTGGGAACACTGGCTATCCAGATGCAGAAGAATGAAACTGGACCCCTACCTTTCACCATGTACAAAAATTAACTCAAAATGAATTAAAGACTTATGTGTAAGACTTCAAACTATAAAAATCCTGAGAGAACCCCTAGGAAATATCCTTGCAGACATCATTCTAGGCAAAGAACTTATGACAAAGTCTTCAAAAACGAATACAAGAAAACCAAAAAAAATAATAATGGGGACCTAATTAAATGAAAGAGCTTTGCACAGCAAAAGAAACTATCAACAGAGTAAAGAGCCTACAGAATGGGAGGAAATATTTGCAAACTATGCATCCTAGAAAGGAATAATACCTAGAATCAATAAAGAATTTACACCCATCAACAAGAATACAACAAATGGGCAGGGGACAGGTACAGACACTTCCTAAAAGGAGACATATAAGCAGCCAACAAACATGAAAAGATGCTCAACATTGCTCATCATTAGAAAAACACAAATCAAAACCACAATGAGATCCCATCTCACACCAGTCTGATGGCTATAATTAAAACGTCAAAAAATATCAGATGTTATAAGGGTTACAGAGAAAATGGTACATTTATGAGATGTTATCATCACCTGCAGAGGACTATCTTGCAGATCCTGACTTAACAACAGATGAATGAATGCACTCTAACACCATTACAAATCAAATGGGCTAGGGATGGTCATTGGCTGCTTTCAGAGGGTGAACTGCAGCCAGTCGACCAAGAACCCCTGTACATCCATATATTTATTCAGAGGTTCTAAGTTAACACATTTGTGGATAATTAGCATGGTTAAAAGAAAGATTTTACGAATGAGAAAAGTTTTAGGTTTGGGGCCCAGAGTAAACACCATTAACAGGTAATTCCCCTTTGATCTCCCCCTGAGAGGACCATCCAGCACAAAGTTTACATGAGTAAACAGAGTACAGACAAAAAGATGTGGGTAAACAGATTGAAACTGGGAATGTCTTTTATCTTCCCTATCTTTTCCCTAACATAATGGACCGGCTGCCTTCAGCCTGTCTCAGTAAAACCTTTTGGCCTTCCAAAAGGTTTGAGACTTAATCTATAACTTTCCCTAATATTTTGATAATATTTTGCCAGCCACCACAAGTGAATCTCAACATATTTATATGCTGTTGGTAGGAATGTAAATTAGTTCATCCCCTGTGAAAAGCAGTTTAGAAATTTCTCAAAGAAATAAAAATAGAACAAACATTTAACCCAGCAATCCTATTACTACATAGTATACACCAAAGGAAAATAAATCAGCTGGCCATGGTGGCTCACACCTGTAATCCCAGCACTTTGGGGAGGCTGAGGAAGATGAATCACCTGAGGTCAGAAGTTTGAGTCCAGCCTGGCCAACATGGCAAAACCCCAACTCTACTAAAAATACACAAATTAGCCAGGCATGGTGGCAGGTGCCTGTAATCCCAGTTACTTGGTAGGCTGAGGCAGGAGAATCACTTGAACCTGGGAGCCAGAGGTTGCTGTGAGCTGAAATCACGCCACTGCACTCTAGCCTGGGCGACAGTGCCAGACTCCATCTCAAAAAAAAAAAAGAAGAAGAAGAAGAAAGAAATAAGGAAATCATCCTAACGAAAAGACATCTGTACTCATATGTTTATTGCAACATTGTTCATAATATCAAAGACATGAAATGAATTTGGGTGCCCATGAGTGGTAGATTGGATAAAGGAAATGTGGTACACATAAACCATGGAATACAACACAGCCATAAAAAAGAATAAATCATGTTCTCTGCAGTAACATGGATGTATCTGGAGGCCAGTATCCTAAGCAAACTAATGCAGAAATGCAGAAACAGAAAACCAAATACAGTATGTTCTCACATATAGTGGGAGTGAAACATTGGGCACGCAAAAAGGGAGGAGGAGAGGGAGGGGGAAAAGGGCTGAAAAACTTTCTATTGGGTATTGTGTTCACTGTTTGGGTGACAGAATCAATAGAAGCCCATATCTCAGCATCACGTAATACACACTTATAACAAACCTGCACGTGTACCCTGAATCTAAAATTTAAAAAGACAAAAAGTAAAAAAAAAATTGTAAGTCTCAAAACCACCTTACGAGTATATACTTTTAGCTATTTCCATTGGAATAAGAAAATTAAGGTACACCACCAACAAAAAAGAAAACTGGGGTGCAAAGAAAAAAAACTTGCCCAAGTTTACACAGTGATATGGTTTACATTTGTGTCCCTGCCCAAATCTTATGTGTAATTGTAATCCACAATGTTGGAGGAAGGGCTAGGTGGGAGGTGACTGGATCATGGGGGAGGATTTCTCCCTTGCTGTTCTAGTGATAGTGAGTCTGCATGAGATCTGGTTGTTTAAAAGTATGTAGCACCTCCTCCTTTCCTCTCTTCCTCTTCACATAAGACATGCTTGTGTTTCCTTTGCCTTCACAATGATTGTAAGTTTCCTGAGGTCTCCCTAGCCTTGTATTCTATACAGCCTGCAGAACTGTGAGCCATTTAAATGTCTTCTTTATAAATTATCCAGTCTCAGGTAGTACTTTACAGCAATGTGAGAACGGACTAATACAGCAAATTTGGTACCTAGGAGTGGGCATTGCTATAAAGATACCTCAAAATGTGGAAGCAGCTTTAGAAGTGGGTAATGATCAGAGGCTGGAACAGTTTGGAGGGCTCAGAAGAAGAAAGGAAGATGAGGGAAAGTTTGGAAATTCCTAGGGACTTGTTGAATGGTTGTGATCAAAATGCCGAAGTCCAGGCTGAGAAGGTCTCAGATGGAGATGAGGAACTTACTGCGAACTGGGGTAAAGGTTACTCTTGTTATACTACAACAAAGAAAGTGGCAGCATTTTGCCCCTGCTCTAGGGATCTGTGAAAGTTTGAACTTAAGAGAGATGATTTAGGGTATCTGGTGGAAGAAATTTCAAAGCAGCAAAGCACTCAAGATTTGACCTGCCTGCTTCTCACAGTGTATGGTCATATGCATGAAGAAAGACATTATCTGAAAATGGAACTTACATTTATTAATAAAAGGAAAACAGAGTATAAAATTTGGAAAATTTGCAGCCTGACCATGTGATAGAAAAGAAAAATCCATTTTCTAGGGAAGAATTCAATCCAGCTGCAGAAATTTGCGTAAAGAGGAACCCAACGTTAATAGCCAAGATAATGGGAAAATGCCTCAAAGGCATTTCAGAAACCTTCACAGAAGCCCCTCCCATCACAGGGTTGAAGGCCTAGGAGGGAAGAATGGTTTCCTGGGCCAGGAGCCATGTTGTTCTGCTTAACCTCAGGATACTGCTCCCTGTGTTCCAATCACTCCAGCTCCAGCCATGGCTAAAAGGGCCCCACATACACTTCAGGCCACTGCTCCAGAGGGTGCAGGCCATAAGTCTTGGTGGCTTTCACATGGTATTAAGCCTGTGGGTACACAGTGGGCAAAAGTTGAGGCTTAGGAGCCTCCACCTAGATTTCAGAGGATGTAAGAAAACTCCTGAATGTCCAGGCAGAAGTCTGCTGCAGGAGTGGAGCCCTCATTGAAAGCCTTTATTAGGGCAATGAAGAAGGGAAATGTGGGATTGGAGCCCCCACACAAGAGTCCCCACTAGGACACTGACTAGTGGAGCTGTGAAAAGAGGAGCATCATCTTCCAGGACCCAGAATGGTTGCATCTTGTGCTTAGAAAGCTGCAGGGACTCAATGCCACCATAGGAAAGAAGCTGAGGAGGCTGTACCTCATAAAACCATAAGAGCAGAGATGCACAAGGCTGTGGGAGCCCACCCCTTGCATCAGTGTGGCCTAGATGTAAGACATGGAGCCAAAGGAGATTATACATTGGAGCTTTAAGATTTAATGGCTGCCCTGCTGGGTTTCAAACTTGTACAGGGCTTTCAGTCCTTTGTTTGGGCTGATTAATCCCTTTTGGAACAGATGTATTTACCTAACACCTGTACCCCATTATATCTTGGAAGAAACTAATTTGGTAAAAAAAACTTGGTATTGATTTTACAAGCTCATAGGCAGAAGGAGCTTGCCTTGTCTCAGATGAGACTTTGGACTGGACTTTTGAGTTAATGCTGAAATGAGTTGAGACTTGGGGGACTGTTGAGAAGGAAGGATTGTATTTTGTAATGTTAGAAGGACACAAGATTTGGGAGGGGCCAGGGACAGAATGACACAATTTGGATTTGAGTCACCATCCAGATCCCATGTCAAATTGTAATCCCCAATATTGGAGGAGGGGCCTGGTGGGAGGTAATTAGACCAGGGAGATGGATAGTAAAATGAGTCCATCCTCACAAGATCTGGTTGTTTAAAAGTGTGTAGCACCTCCCTCTTTCCTCTATTCTTCCTCCTCTGGCCATGTAAGATGAGCCTGCTTCTCCTTCACCTTCCACTATGATTGTAAGTTTCCTGAAGCCTCCCCAGCCATGCTTTCTATACAGCCTGTGGATCCAGGGACAATTAAACCTCTTTTCTTTACAAAGTACCCAGTCTCAAGTAGTTTTTCATAGCAATGTGAGAACAGACTAATACACATGGCTGGTAAGGTTTAGAGCCAGAACGTAATCACAGATCTTTAAGTCTCCTGTGTTTGACCTTTTAATAACGGCACACTATGGTATTGTCAGAACCTTTAATAATGGCAGCTCTGGGAGGGCCCAAGGGGGCCAACATTACCTGTATGTAGTTCTGTTTAACTTAATACAAAATCCAATTTTAGACTACTGAAATCATTGGCCTGTATTTCCTTAAGGGAATCCTCCACAAATTTAAAGCCCATATATTTAAAGTACTTTGAAAGATATTCAGATTACATTGCTGGTTAAATTCAGAACCGTGTGCTTCAAGACTCTTTGGAACTAGAGCTAGGGCTAATAAATCTAACAAGGAATGTATAAGATAGAAGGCCACTCCATCACCAAATAAAAGTAGTGCAAGGAAAGTATAAGGTGATCCTGAGATGTCTTGTTCCAGAAAGCAATAAAAAAAATGCTCAAAACCTAAGGGGGCATATCCAGAAGATCTATGGGCCAGTGTTAATGGAATCCCACTAGCCAAATTTAGGACAGTCAAAGCACCAAGTGTAACCACTGTAAATAATAACATATTTAGTTAACCTTAACATATTTAATACACTAAAACATAGCATCTTAAAATCCCTGAATCTGTAATAAGTGAGAGAATGGGGTAAAAAAGTTAAGGTCTTCTTTACAGAAGAATGCTGCAGTTAAATGTAGAAGGAATGACAATTAGAAAACCACCATTTTTCTCAGAAATCACTTATTAAATAATGTAAGCAAGGATAATCAGTGGCTGCCAAAACATCAAAAGAAAGATTGTTGGAGAGTAAGGTTTTCATAGTGTCAGAAAGATTACCCCACAGATTATAGACTCATCACAAAGAAAAAAATTCACTATTACAGTTATATCTGCCTATAATCACCTTAACTCTTTATCCAAAAGATCCAATTTATCATCACTAGTCATGAGAGGACTTGCCATCATGTGTTCCTGATGTGATGTATTACAAAGAACACATAATTTATCAAGTATTCTTGGTAAAAACGTTTAAGGTGATGCTCACTACCTTGTAAATCTAACTTCTAGTTTACAGAAAATACAGAAGCTAGAAACACAAGTTAAAAGAGACTGTGAAAAAAGAAACAAATCCAGAAGGAGGGACATTCTAACACAGTATCAGCCTGGACTTTTCAAAACATCAGTGTCACGAGGGAAAGAGTGATTCTAGATTTAAAATAAATTAAAATATACAACCTTCAAATGTAATATATGAATCTTGATCGTTTCTCCATTTGTTAAAGAAAAACATGGATACATGTCATTATGCATTTTCAAATTCACAGAACGCATAACACAAAACAGGGAAACCTAGTGTAAACTATCAGATCTACTTAATAACAATGTATCAATATTGGCTCATCAATTGTAACAAATGTACCACACCAACGCAAGATGTTAATAACAGAAGAAACTGGGAAGTAAGGACAAAGAATTATGTGAGAACTCTGTACTTTTTAGTCATTTTCTGTAAACCTAAAACTGCTCAAAAAATAACATCTACTCATTTTTTAAAACAAAAATAGGCCAGGTGTGGCGGCTCATGCCTGTAATACCAGCATTTTGGGTGGCCAAGGCAAAAGGATCACTTGGGGCAAGGAGTTTGAGACCTTTATATAGGCATAACTGACATCAAAAAGGGGGCATGGGGTTATTCGAGACCAGCCTGGGCAACAAAGTGAGACCCCATTTCTACAAAACAAATTTAAAAAGTTATCTGGGTATGATGGCTAATCCTCCTACCGCAGCTTCTCAGGAGGCTGTGGCAGAAGGATCACTTGAGCCCAGGAGCTTGAAGCTGCAGTGAGCTATGATCACACCACTGAATTCCAGCCTGGGTAAGAGAGCAAGATCCTGTCTCTTTAAAAAAAAAAAAGAAAGAAAGAAAAGAAAAACAGCCAATTGTCTCATCAGGACAACTTAGAAATTGTGAATATGTATTGGATATTAGATGGAGTAACTTTAAATATTTTAGGTATAACATATAATAACACTATCATGTAAGAACTAATTTATTCCAGCTATAGTATTCCTTATGCTTATAAGATCCATACTGAAACAGGGATGCAATGTAATGATGTCTTCAAATACTAAAATATTTCAAACACAAAGTGTCTACACCTGCCTATATATTGCATAGACACATATGTAAACAAATATACAAAGACAGAATGAGTACAAATATCGCAGAATGCTGATTTTTAAATCTAAGTGGGCTGTATACAGAGTGCCCATTATACTAGTCTTTCAACTTTTATGAATGCTTGATATTTTGTCATTAATAAAAAATTTGGAAAAAACAGGAACCTCTCAAAGAGACTCCCAGCTTAGCTGGGCATCGTGGTGTGCACCTATAGTCCCAGCTACTCAGGAGGCTGAGGCAGGAGAATTGCCTGAACATGGGAGGGGGAGGTTGCAGTGAGCCCAGTTGGTGCCACTGCACTCCAGCCTGGGTGAGACTCCATCTCAAAACAAAACAAAAACTATGTGGCTATCACCAAGTTAGTTATTTTGAACCTCAATTTCTTCAACTCTAAAATGAAGATCATGTGTATGAATTGTTTGGTGCTCTAAAGATAAGCACAAATAAAATTATTTCATTTTGAAATTTTATTTTAATTATACTGTGTGCAATTTCTTAATTTTGAAATAATTTTATTTGTAAAGTGCATAATCTTAATTCATGTATAATGTATATAAAACATTGCAATAGAAGCAGATTTCCCAAATTCCACCCTGACATGAGGAAACAAAAGGTAATGCAAAGGCAGAAAAAAGAGAGAGACTCACAGCTAACAAAGAGTTATACCTTATACCATTTTTTTTTGATGGCATAAGAGGAAAAGGAACATGTTCTTTCCAATTTGCAATTTAAAAATTAACAGTACCAATTGCCAAAAAAGATTAACATTTGAGTCAGTGGACTGGGAGACGCAAACCCGCCCTCAATCTGGGTGGGCACCATCTAATCAGCTGCCAGCGCAGCTAGGATAAAAGCAGGCAGAGGAATGTGGAAGGACTAGACTTGCTAAATCTTCCATCTTCATCTTTCTCCCGTGCCGGGTGCATCCTGCCCTTGAACACTGGAGTCCAAGTTCTTTGGCTTTTGGACTCTTGGACTTACATCAGTGGTTTGCCAGGGGCTCTCAGGCCTTTGGCCACAGACTGAAGGTTACACTGTCAGCTTCCCTAATTTGAGGTTTTGGGTCTCAATCTGGCTTCCTGGCTCCTCAGTTTGCAGATAGCCTATTGTGGGACTTCACCTTTTGATCCTTTGAATCAATACTCCTAATAAACCCCCCTTTATATATATATATTATATATATCCTATTAGTTCTGCCTCTCTAGAGAACCCTAACTATAGTACACACTCTATCCAGTCATATCAGCTGAGTCAATCAATACCTTGACTTGATCATTACACAGCCTATGCATTTAATAAAGTATCACATGTGCCTCATAAATATGTACAAACATTATGTGGCAATAAAAATTGTTATGAGACTTTAATTAACCCATTTATTCCAGAAGTTGCAAATTTTTCTTATGGAAAATCAGACTTTGGTGATGACTTTGAACAGTAGGGTATAAATAACTTCCACAAGCTTAGCATTCCAATAATGGAACACTAGGCACAAATAGGTTAAATAACGTATGTAAAAGCACTTCTCACACAGTGAGAAGAACGTCAATGCTGAAAATATTGATTAAAAATTTCCTTGTGGTGACCAATTCTTTAAAAGGATACTGTGGCAAGCTGGGCATAGTGGCTCACGCTTATAATCCAAGCACTTTGGGAAGCCAAGGTGGATGGATTGCTTGAGCCCAGGAGTTTGAGACCAGCCTGGCCAACATGACAAAATCCCATCTTCGATAAAACTACAAAAATTAGCTGCGTGTGGTGATGGGTGCCTATAATACCAGCTACTCCAGAGTCTGAGACACAAGAATTGCTTAAATCTGGATGGTAGAGGTTGCAGTGAGCCAAGATCATGCCACTACACTCCAGCCTGGGTGACAGAGCAAGATTCTGTCTCAAAAAAAAAAAAAAAAAAAAAAAAGATACTGTGGCAGGGTTTGCAGTTGCCTATGGATGGGTGTTTCTCTTCCTTAGTAAGAGAACTCTGATGCTGTTTGCAATGGTAGAGAACAAAGTGCTCAGTTAAAACATACCCAGCCTTCACTGCAGCACATCTGCGATGAACATATATATGTTTAATCAACAAGATGTAAATAGAAGTTGCTGGAACCACTAGAAAATCTCCTTAAAAGAAAATCAATACAATCTTTTCCCCATGTCCCTATTTTCTGCCTAGATCACAAACACAATGCCCAATAGCCACACTGTAATTAAGTAGCAACCCAGAAGCTAAGCTCTAAGCACAGTAAAATAGAAAAAAAGCACTTGTAGCCTGATGACATAATGGAGCCACATGTCCACCTTGGAATAGCTAGCTATAGATTTCTTTTATGTGAGAATCCTCAAATAGTGTTCTGTCAGAAAGTCAATTATTTACTGAATACATTGTTAAGTCAAGGAAATCTGAAGCTGTCTAAAAATCAATTTTCTAAATCTAGTACATTAATTTGAAAAACTCAAAGCACTTCACAGATCTCTTGTTACCCTTACAGAAACATTTCATAGCATATAGGGTTATTTATGTGCATTGTAGATCCAAGACAGTAGTTCTTAACCTAGAATCCATGAATCATGAAAACCTGAAAGTACATAAAAATATAATAATTTTAGAAATCATACTCTCAAAGAGGTCGATGATCTGAAAAATAAAGATCCAACAATCTTTCAACATTCACAGAAAAGTAAAGTTTAACTAAGAAAAGATTTTTAAAAGAATCCATTTAAATTTCTTTTGATGTTTTTTCCTATTTAGCCCATTTATTTCTTTTTCCAAAAAATTACTTAAATTAGCTTAAATTGCCTTATATTTCACAAATTAAGTTCAACTAATTTCTTCAAATTAGACTAAAAACATTCTATTTAAAAAAGACTCTATGTACTCAGTACTGTTGGAACGTTCAAGAAACTATTAAAATAAAAATCTTCTGTTATCACTTCTTCTGAAACCACACAGATTAAGACAAAGAAAAGTAACAGAAAAGCTATACACTCTGATTTGTATATGTGATGTAGAAAGCTTATGGCAGATATCACATCAGCACTGGGGCAGGAATCTAGAGAGGACCAGAAGTGGAAAGTTTTCAAACTCTTCTACAAATACTTACCACCTGAAAGATAGAGTACACTGTCAGAAGCAGCTGAACAAGACTCAACTGATTAGAGAAGAGGAGAGAGAAGGTACAGAAAATACCTACAGGTACAGGCACACCAAGGTGGCAGATATCCGGAAGCATTAGAAAAACACACCACCTAATACTGAGTGCATCATTTTGGGAGGCAAGTTTATGAAGAAAAGGCATCAGAGCTCTCTTAACCCAGGCCAGCTTCTGAGAGGCAAAGGAAAGATGGGCAAACAGAGGTGCTGTATTAAGAAAATAGTCATTTATATAGCAATGCGGGGGAAACCTCCTGAGCTGTGAAACCTGTAAGGCTACTTTGGCCCGTTATCACTATACTCCACAGGAAACTCTTGCTACTAACCTGCAAAAGTCCATCTCACTCAAACATGAGTAAGAAAAAAGGATCATGGCTAGCATTTACATAGAAACCGTTTTTTTTTTTTAAGTAGAAAAAAGCATCACAATCCTCCTGGAACAACTCATCAGAAAAAATGTTGCTAAGAAGCAGATGAAAACTATAACCTAACAAAAAGAACAAACGTTTAATAAGGATGTGACAACAAAAGCACAGATAACAACAAACAGATAAATTGAACTTCATCAAAACTAAAAATGTTCGGGCATCAAACGATACCACGGCCAGGAGCAGTGGCTCATGCCTGTAATCCCAACACTTTGAGAGACTAAGGCAAGAGGACTGCTTGAGTCCAGAAGTTCAAGATAGTCTGGGCAACATAGTGAGAGCCCACCTCTACAAAATATGATAGACAGACAGACAGACAAACAGATAGATAGATAGATAGACAGATAGATAGACAGATAAGCAAGCATGAAAGCTGGGCATGGTGGCACACACCTGTAGTTCCAGCTACTCAAGAGGCTGAGGTGGGTGAATTGCTTGAGCCCAGGAGGCTGAGGCTACAGTGAGCTATGATTTCACCAGTGCATTCCAGCCTGGGCAACAGAGTGAGATCCTATCTCAAACAAACAAACAAACAAAAAAGGACACTATCAATAGAGTGAAAAGAGGAAAATATTTGCTATTTATATTTCTTAATACATATTCAAAATATGTAAAGAATTCCAACAATTCAACAACAAAAAATAAACAAATTCAAAAATGAACAAAGTACTTGTATGATCATTTTTCCAAATCAGACATAATGTGGCTAATAAGTGCATTAAAAGGTGCTCAATATCACTCCAGGGAAATCCAAATCAAAACCGCAATCAGATATCACTTCACACCAATTAGGATGGCTATTATAAAAAAGAGAGAAAGAAAATTAAAAGTTATTGGTTAAGATGTGGAAAAGCTGGAACCCCTGTGCATCATCAGTGGGAATATAAAATAGTACAGCCACTGTGGGAAACAGTTCAATGGTTCCTCAAAACATTAAACATAGATTTACTATATCATCCAGTGATTTCCCTTCTGGGTATATACTCTGAAAGCAGAGGCTCAAACAGACATTTGTTCAACAATGTTCACAGCAGCATTATTCACAACAGCCAAAAAGTAGAAACAATCTAAATGTCTATCAACAGATGAATGGATAAACAAAAGGTAGAATTTACATAAAACAGAATATTATTCAGCCTTGGAAAGGAATGAACTTCTGACACATGCTGCAAGATGGATGAACCTTGTAAACATTATGCATAGTGAATACACCAGACACGAAAAGACAAAAATTGTCTAGTTCCACTAATATGAGATACCTAGGGTATGCAAATTTATAGAGACAGAGTGAAGAACAATGGCCACCAGGGGCTGGGAGGTGGGAGGAATGGGAAGTTATTGTTTTATGGGTACAAAGTTTATGTTGGATGTGATTAAAAGTTCTTAAAATGGATAGTGGTAATGATGCACAACATTGTGAACATGCTTACTCCTACAGAATTATACACCTAAAATGGTTAAAATAGTAAATTTTATGTTACGTGTATCTTATCACAATTAAAAAAAGTTAAAGAATCGATCACAATGATACAAGAACACAAAGCAGAAATTTAAAAAATTCAGGGAAGAGGTGATCAGATAATAGGAGAATGTGAAGTGGTGATCAGTGGAACTCAGGAAAGGGAGAAGAGGAAAGGAAAAACATTTCAGAAGTAAAGACTAAATTATAAGAACACAATGAAGAACAGAAACCGTTCACCTCAGTAAGGGGCAGAGTGAAATGAGGGAAGTAGATACAATTTTTATTTTTTTCGAGACAGAGCCTCACTGTGATGCCCAGGCTAGAGTGCAGTGGTGCGATCTCAGCTCACTGCAACCTCCGCCTCCCAGGTTCAAGCGATTCTCATGCCTCAGCCTCCTAAGTAGCTGGGATTTCAGGCACACACCACCACTCCCAGCTAATGTTTTATTTTTAATAGAGATGAGGTTTCACCATGTTGGCCAGGCTGGTCTCAAATTCCTGACATCAGGTGATCCATCCACCTCTGTCTCCCAAAGTGCTGGGATTACAGGTGTGAGTCACCACATCCAACCATAATGAAACATTTTTTAAAAATCACAACAATCTGAGAGCTACAGAAAGCAGCTAAATGATGCCCCTTTATGCCCCATTTCCACTCTTTGGAGTCCCCAGTGAAAAAAAATCAAACAATGGAATAGAATATTTAAAAATGTAATTCAGAAAAAATTTGTTTAAATAGAAGTGCTTTGAGTTTACATATTGAAAGGCACATCACGAACCCAGAACAGTTTATACAAAGATATATTATAAGGAAATTATTAGACTACCAATAAAGAATCTTTTACATAGCCAAGAAAAAATCATGTCACTATGTAATAAAAGAAAAATAAGAGTGGTCTCAAATTTATAAATTACAATATTTAACTTTGGAAGCATATGAAAGGCTTACAAAACATTTATGTAAAGAAAGTATGAGGCAAATTTAATAATCAGCAGAGCTATCCTTCAACTATAATTGCTGTAGTTTGAGCAGACAAAGGCTAAGAGAAAACTGTACATCTGAACCTTCCTTTTCCAAACTACCAGAGGACAAACTTTAACCGGTGAATAAATGCCTGGGAAACTTTGATGAAAAGATCAGCAAAAAATTAAAATTAAAATAAAAGTATAACCATGCAATACGAAGAAGAAATGAAGAATTTGGAACAACTATACTCGAAAGAGAAGGTTTGAGGTTAGAACATCTTTAGGTTTTAAAAGTGCTGCCATGTGGTTCAGACTGCAGAAGGAGAAAGTAAATGGCAGTTACGTGGAGACTCATTTTAAGACATATAAAGAAGTAACAGTCACTTCTATTGGCAGAATAGATTTTCTCAGAAGATAGTGAATTTCTTTGTAATTGAAGACGGGCAAAAATCATTACGTAATATACAATTTGTTATCCATTCTACTCACAGAAATTTTTTAAAATGACAAGAGTGGCCAGGCACAGTAGCTCATGCCTGTAATCCCAGTGCTTTGGGAGGCCAAGACAGGAAGACAGCTTGAGCCCAGAGTGTAAGGCCAGCCTGAGCAACATAGCAAATCCTCATTTCTACAAAAAACAAAAAATTAGCTGGGTGTAGAAGCATACACCTGTAATCCCTGCTACTCAGGAGGCTGAGGTGGGAGGATCACTTGAGCCTGGGAGGTTGAGGCTGCAGTGAGCCATGCTTGTACCACTGCACTCCAGCCTCGATGACAAAGTGAGCCTGTCTCAAAAAGAAAAGAAAAGTAACTCAAAGAGTTGAGTAAAACACCTAAGAGTAATAAAAAAATTAAGTTAAAGAAAAAGAAAAAGAAAAAAGAGAAACAGATGTTGTAAAGAAGAATAAATGGAATCTAAAGTGGCTAAAATTTCTGGAAGGCAATTTGGCAGTGCCCAGCAAAAGCTGGGACTTATTCATATGTCATTCTCTCTCCAACCAGGCCTCAGAACACAGGAGAAGAGCAAGTAACAATAAGCAAGACTCATATCTGATACAAAGAGACTGCCAGATATTTGCAATATACTGTTATTTGGGATGGGGTGGGGAGAAGGCTATAAAACTCACGTCAAGCATAATCTGTCTTTACAACTCCCTATGATCACAGAAAAACTATAGGACATATACAAATATATTAAGTATTTTTTGGAGTGGTTATCAAATCTTGAATAGTTCGTATTTTCTTTTCTTAAGTTACTTGTAGTTCCTCATTTTATACTCCAGACATGTGTTACTATCATAACAAGAAAATTAAAGATTATTATAAAAAGTTAAATCTCTATATAAACATAAGTCAAGACCTACTGCTGAATTCCATGATGACAGAGTGAAAAGGTCTGCAAATACTCTCCTAAAAAAATGTATAAAACCGGACAAAATAGAAAAAAAAAATTCAGAGCTCTAGAAATTAATCAAAGATATAAAAATTAAATTGAGAAACATTTATTCATGAATGAGAGATGAAGTATAGTTAAGAATAGTGGGAGTTTGCAGCACTCTTGCCTAGGCCTGTTCCCAACCCCTCCACACCCTAGGCTGGGTTGGCATAAGTAAGTAGTGCTATGACAGGGAGAACCAGCAGTGAAAACTAGTGGTTTTGGCACTAGAAGGGGCTGATGTGGTTAGGAAGAGAGGACAAAAACCCCACACCCAGTGGATCATGTATCCAGTAAAGGACTTGTATCCAGAACATAAAGAACTTTTATAATTCAATAAAAACAAAATGACACAGCTAAGAAACAGGCAAAAGATATGAATACACATTTAGCCAAAGAAGATATACAAATGGCAAGATATACAAAACCCAGTAATTCTACTCCTAGGAACCTACCCAAAAGAAATGAAAATCCACATCCACATCCACACACAGACTTGACTTGTATATTAATGTTCCTAGAAACATTATTGATAATAGTCAAAATCAGAAACAACCCAAGTATCTATCAATTAGTGAATGAATAAATAAAATGTAATATATCATTAATAGAATATTATTCAACAATAAAAATGATATGCCAATACATGCTACAACATGGATAAACCTCAAAAACATTATGTTAAGTGAAAAAAGCTGATCACACGGAACATGTAAGTTCCATTTATATCAAATGTCCTGAAAAGACAAATGTATAGTGACATAAAGCTATTAGTGGTTGTCCTGTAGGGGTGGGGAGGCATGGTGGGAATGTTCTAGAATTGGATTTTGGTGCTGCTTGCACAATTGGTAAATTTACTAAAAATCATTAAATTGTACATTTTTAAAGAGTATAGATTATGGTATGTATATTATACCTCAAAAGAGCTGTTAATAAAATAGAAAAGAAACTCAGCAAGTGTTTGTAACTTCCTAAGTCTACTGTCAGTAGAAATAATAAATTAATATTTTTTGAAAGATTCCATATTCTTCAGTCTAATAACACATACTATTGCTTTTCAGTAACTCTAGATGAAATAGATAACTTTTGGAGTGGGTCACTTTTAAATGATTACTACTGCTATGCTAATGTACAAAAAATCTGAAAGCACATAAACATTTGGACACAGAATTCTTTGGTTATTTGGGAAAAGGTGGAAAACCCATTAATATCACTATTTTACATCTTTTGTTTATCATTTTTGGGAGTTTTATCAAAGGCAAAGAGGATTTAAACAGAAAAGAATCATCTTGTGAGAGGTCACTCTGAATTAAATCTGAAAAAATGTTATTGGGAAGATTATTCTTGCCATCATTTCTCAACACATTTACTGGAAAGTAAAGTCAAAAACAGAATACTGTTTTGAATTTTTCTAAAATTACAAATACTCATGCTGGGTATAGTGGCTCATGCCTATAATTTCAGTGCTTTGGGAGGCCAAAGTGGGAGGACTGCTTGGGCCGAGGGGTTTGAGGCTATAGTGAGCTATGATCTCCTGTTGCACTCCAGCCTGGGAGAAAGAAAGGACCCTAACTCAAAAAAGAAAAGAAAAATTACAAAGACGCATTTAAAGTAAATGACCTTAATGCAGCAGGAAAATTACAGTGTTACAATGTTAAATAAAGACTCATTTGTTTATACATAGCTTCAGAAAAGTCAAATGTGCTGAAAACTAATGCTGTATATAAGTACTTACAGACCTTCATGATTTATTTACAGTGTAAACCACAGGGGGAAAAAAATCTATGACATCATTTCTTTACATTTTAACAAAAATTTCCTTCCTAAACATTAAAGAAATCTCTGGAATTTAACCACAAAAGTAAATTAATTAATTGGGTTTTTTTTTTTTTTTTTTTTTTTTTTTGAGATGGAGTCTCGCTCTGTTGCACAGGCTGGAGTGCAGTAGCGGCTCTTTCCAGGTTCAAGCAATTCTCTGTCTCAGCCTCCCAAGCAGCCAGGATTACAGGCACCTACCACCACGCCCAGCTAATTTTTGTATTTTTAGTAGAGATGGGGGTTTTACCATCTTGGCCAGGCTAGTCTTGAATTCCTGACCTCATGATCCACCAGCCTGGGCCTCCCAAAGTGCTGGGATTACAGGCGTGAGCCACTACACCCAGCCCAATTAATTGCTTATTATAAAGCAACTTTTATCAAAATTCTCTTCAACAACTGTTTTTCTTCAGCATATTATTTTCACTGCCACTCTCTACCTTTTTCCTAGAATAAAACATCAAGTTCTATTGTTTTATTAATTTGTTTTTGTTTTTTGAGACAGAGTCTTGCACTGTTGCCTGGGCTAGAGGGCAGTGGCGCATTCTCGGCTCACTGCAACCTCCGCCTCCTGGGTCCAAGCGATTCTCATTGCCTCAGCCTTCCAAGCAGCTGAGATTATAGGTGCCTACCACCACACCCGGCTAATTCTTTTTGTATATTTAGTAGAGATGGGGATTCACTATGTTGGCCAGGCTGGTCTCGAACTCCTGACCTCATGATCTACCCGCCTCGGCCTCCCAAAGTGCTGGGATTACTGGCATGGGTCACCGCGCCTGACCTACTGTATTATTTTAAGTAATGTATATATTTTCATACAGGAAATGGAATAAAAATTTAATAATTCTGTAGTAATGTTCTCTAACTCATTTTAAGAGTCTCTAATATTTTCACTTTCTGATTTGCCAAAAGATTAGGTTAACTTGAAAAAAGAAGATACCATAAAAATAAATAAGAAGTACCATGATGTTCTTTTGAAACAATTATGTAAACTACTGAATTGGTAGAAAAATTAATATAGCTAGTAAGAATATATTTACCAATCTTCTTTAGAAAGACATTCCTCAATCCAAAATTATTTTTAATTCACATATATACTATTATTTTTATGATTTTACTTTCATATTTACATTCTCATGCATCTGTAATTTAAATCATAAGGAAGAAACCCAATCAATTATTTTTCTCCAAGTGACTAGTCATTACAAAACTGTTTTGTTATTTTGATATCTGATAGGGTAATCCCTCCAAGCTTAACATTATTAAAGGGGATAGCTGAAATAATTTAAAGTTGGAGTAAAATAAAACATGGAATCTTTTTCCATGAATCATTCACTGAGTGACTTTTTAAAAATCTCCAGTCTGCCTATTTACATGTTAATTATATAATTTATATAAACTTATACTATGACTCACTGAAGTATCACTAAACCATTGTAAATTCATATCTGCAGATAACAGCTAAAGTATGCTTTCTTATAGTTTCCATTTCGGAAACTACTGGACAAAGTTTCTTCCTCATCTCTGAAATTTAATTTTCCTAATTCAGTTTTAAGATTTAGATCACATGAATTGAACTCTTGGTCTTAACACAATCTTTGTTACCCAATTAGCCCATTCTTTCACTTTCTGTGCTACTTCATGCTCGTGGGCACTTTCTATCACTATCACTAAAGCTTCCTTATGCTGACTCTCACTCAAAACAACTGACCCTAAACTAAATCGTCTAGATTCTAGTGATTTTATCAATACCCTGTCACAGCTTCTTAACACTAATGTGTAACTAAGGAATTGACCACACGCTATGGTCTGAATGTTTGTATCCTGTTATAGCAGCCTGAAGAGACTAAGACAGGATGCTTTTCTCTGACTTCTGAATTCTGTATAACTTAGATGAAAATTCCACTTGCACTACAAGTTTACAGAAGAAAATATATAATGCCTTTGTTTGGCTTTCATTAACCTACTCTTCCTCCAATACTTCAATTTTTGGTTATGGTGTAGAGAAGCACAACTAAATGTTTAATTCTGTTTAAAGTTTAGTCTAAATCCAATAATATAAAAAGTCCCTTCAGATCACAGAGATTTTTTTTTCATTTTATTTAAAATAAAGTACAATGAACCAATCGTAACAATTTTAAGGAAACCACCATAAGGCAAGACACAAAGTAGCCTGCCATTTCACAAAGGTAAAAATTTTAGGATGCTACATAGCTTACAATGTACTTTCACATTATTGTTTGATGTCCACAGCAACCCAATTTAGGCTACTATTATCCCTATTTGATAGGAGAAGAAAGTGAGAGAGGTTGAAAGTATCTTGCCAAGTTCAAAAAGCCAGCAAGTGGCCTAACCAAGACTCAAAGCAAAGCTACATCTTTTGCTCTCAAATCCTGCCCCAGTTCATTTCACGAAAAGCTTTCCCAAACCACAGAATAGCAAGGCATTGTAAGATGAAGTGTATTCATTAAGATGTTTTGACTGCAAGTAATTGAAATTCCAGCTCCAATTGGCTAAAATACTAATGACTTTTATTATCATATTGTAGAAATACAAAGGCGTTCAGTAGAAGGAAGACTCTAAGTTGGCGGATTCAGTGGTTCAAGGATATCATCACTTTTCTACCATTCATCACTGTATAAAGTCTTCATCCTTAGGCTCCCTTTATCTATTGGTTAGATGTCTGCCAGCAGCACCTGGAGTGCATAATTCCTTGAAGGGAATAGACTGTTAATATTTCATGGAATATTTGTCTACATTTCCCAACTACCTTTACATTTAGATGGGAACACATAACTAGATCAAAGCAATGAACTGTGAGAAGAGAGGCAAATCACTTCCAGGATGAGACAGATAAAAGCATGTGCACCTCATCCATCTTTTACTTTCCCTGATGTAACCTTGGAGGAGTCAGGGTCATAAGTTAAGGTAGCAAATACTCCACAGAATGAAAGTAGCCTGGTAACAGAGTGGCCAGATGGAGGAGAGCTCCATCAGCCTACATTAGACATTGATTAATCTGTAAATAAATCTTTGTTTCCTTGACCTACTGAAATTTTAGTTTGACTGTTGTGACATTTGGCATTAATTATCCTAATGTGGATTGCATGGCTACCTGAGAGAAAGCCACACACTGACTACCCTGCACATTATCTGAGATGGAATATGTCACCTGCATTGACTGCACACATTCTTATAGTAAGAGAATTCCTATACTATTTAGTTAGACACTCAAAAGAGAAAAGTAGAAAATATGTACAATTATACTGCTAAAACTTACTAGATGGGAAACTGCAATTTTTACAAAAAAGAACAATCAGAAGATAAAATGTTTTATAGGCATGCCCTTAGTCTTCAAATGACCTATCTAAAAATAAAATACACTTAGGTGAAACAGCTAAATATAGAGAATAGTTTTGTGCAACATTAATTTAACAACTAACTACTGTCTAGCCCACAGCAAAAGGCAAGAAATACAAATGAGATATGATTATTTCTGTCTAAACTTTATAGTCTGTTGCTGAGAAAAACAAATAAATAGTATCAGGGAAGTTGAACAGATGGTCAAATATTACCTAAAATCTATCAAGACAGCACCACACTGCTCACTAATGACTAAGATCAGAGTGTAGTCAGTGACAAAAACCAAAACTTGCCAGGTTAGCAAGATTCCAAACAAAACTCATGTTCTTTCTTTCTTTCTTCTTTTTTTTTTCTTTTTTTGAGGCAGTGTCTCACAAGCCCTGTCACCCATGCTGGAGTGCAGTGGCATGACCTCTGCAACCCTGACCTTCTGGGTTCAAGCAATCTTCATGCATCAGCCTCCTGAGTAGCTGGGGCCACAGGTGTGTGCCACCACGCACAGCTATTTTTTTTGTATTTGTAGTAGACGTGGGGTTTCATAATGCTGGCCACACTGGTCTTGAAATCCTGGCCTTTCGTGATCCACTCGCATTGGCATCCCGAAGTGCTGGGCTTACAGGTGTGAGCAACTGTGCCTGGACAAAACTCATGTTCTGTCTAAACCTCCAAACAAAAAACAGCATGTTTTTACAAAAATCAAGAAATTAATCTTGGTATTTAGAAAACCTAACTGTAGTCTGCGTGGGATGAATTTGATATCAAGCATCAAACTAGAACTACAGGCTGGATGTGGCAGCTAATGCCTGTAATCCCAGCACTTTGGGAGGCTGAGGCAGGTGGCTCACCTGAAGTCAGGAGCTCGAGACCAGCCTGGCCAACATGGTGAAATCCTGTCTCTACTAAAAATACAAAAATCAGCCAGGTGTGGTGGCGGGTGCCTGTAATCCCAGTTACATGGGAGGCTGAGGCAGGAGAATCACTTGAACTCAGGAGGCAGAGGTGGCAGTGAGCCAAGATCATGTGACTGCACTATAGCCTGGGCAACAGAGAGAGACTCTATCTCTAAAACAAATAACAAAAACAAATAGAACTACCAAAATAACCATCATGGTCTTGAATCTTGAACTTATGCAGTATTTGTTTGATGCACTATTTGAGAAAATTTGGTTCCACTAAATAGAGAACAAGAGACACAATGAGGAGAACAGATACAACTACATATAGATAATATGCAAGGAAGTAGCTTAAGAGACTGTCTCAAGCTGTTCAGACTACTATAACAAAAGGTATCATAAACTGGATGTCCTTATAAACAAGAGAAATTTATTTCTCATAGTTCTAGAGGTTGGAAAGTCCAAGATCCAAGGAATATACAGTTTCAGTGTCTAATGAGGGCTGGCTTTCTGGTTCCATAAACGGCTGTCTTTCTGCTGTTTCCTTACATGGCAGAGGGGCCAGGGAACTGGGGGCTCTTTTATGAGGGTACTAGTCCCATTCATTAGGGCACTACATGCATTACCTAACGGCCTCCCAGAGTCCCCAGTTCCAAATATCACATTGGAAAATAGGTTTCACCATGTGAATTTTGAAAGAACAAACAGTCTATGCCCTTACACCTCTGGTCCTCCAAAATTTGTATTTTATTCATTCCATCTTAACAGTCCCTAAAATCTTAACTCACTCCAGCATCAACTCAAAAGTCTAACATCCAAGGTCTCACTGAAATCAACTATGGGTGAGACTCAAGGTACAATTCATACTGAGGCAAACTCCTGTCTAGCTATGAGCCTGTGAAATCAAACAAGTTATATGCTACCAAAATACAAAGGTGGGTCAGGCATAGGATAAACACTCCCATTCAAAAAGGGGAAATAGAAAAGAAGAAACGAGTAGCAGGCCCTGAGAAAATCCAAAACCCAATGGAACAAACCCCATTAGACCTTAGGGCTCAAGAACAATCCTCTTTGGCTCAATTTCTGACCTTTGGGCCACTGGGACCTGCCCCCAACAGCTTTGTTGCGCAGAGGTTGAGCGCCTAAGTCTCTAGGTGCTCCTGCCCTCATGGCTTGGTGGGTTGGTCCTGCAGCAACTCTCTGCCTAAACCTCATACTGTGGCTCTGTAGAATGTTGGTCCCATCCTTTGAAATCTATGTAGAGGCAGGCAGCCTCCTATGTCTCATGCACTCTGCACTGGCAGAGATAGCTCTATGTGATCACTTAAGTTTGCTGCCTATACCCTTTGGAAGGGCAGCCATCTTGCTTCACTGGGCCTGTTGGAGCCATACCTGGGGCAGCTGTGAAGTGTGGCACTAGAGTGTGGGAGTTGAGCTAGGTCCCACTTCAAGAGTCAATAAACACACATACCTACACACACACACACACACACACCCCAACAAATATATCCAGTACTCATTATATTGTCTGAAATATTACTATCTTCAGCAGCAGGATACTTAAGGAGTTGCTACATATATGTCTATTTAAGTCCCAAATGTTGAGGTTCAAAAAGCTATACCTCAAAATATGGTGCTTTGGCATGGTTGGTACATTTAATTAATAGCCCTTTGAAATAAGCCTCAGAACCCAGGTCACTCTCTGCCTTTCCACTCTCCTCCTCTGCCCTCAGTCTCGCTGATCCTTTTTCTTTCCTAAAGCACTGACAGCAGCTCTCTCTGGAATTTCCTTACCTGATTAAAGAAGCTTCTTTCCAAAAGAAATGAAACTTTTTTTTTTTTTTTGAGATGGAATCTTACTCTGTAGCCGACGCTAGAGTGCAATGGTGTGATCTCGGATCACTGCACCCTCCATCTCTTGGGTCCCCGTTCAACCAATTTTCCTGCCTCGGCCTCCTGAGTAGCTGGGATTACAGGCCCATGCCACCACGCCCAGCTAATTTTTTTTATTTTTAGTACAGACGTGATTTCACCATGCTGGCCAGGCTGGTCTTGAACTCCTGACCTCGTGATCCACCCACTTCAGCCTCCCAAAGTGCTGGGATTACAGGCATGAGCCATAGCACCCGGCCAAATGAAACTGTCTTAAGACCTACTTCCTGGGAATCTCATCAAATAACCAAGAAAAATTAACCATCAGAAAAGAGACTAAAAGTTGTCACCATATTCACACTGACTTTTCATCTATTCTTCTGAAGATAAGTCCAAGAGATTGGCTGGGAGACTTTATCTGCATAACACAACCTTTATTCACAGTGAAATTCCACCCCTCACCTTTCCACCACTCATCATAGCTCAGGGAAACAGGGTCCCAGGCCACTGCTCTTTGAACCCCTTCATTTCCTTTAAAAATTATACATATTTACTACTTCTCTAAAATTACCTGTAGCCCCCTACTTCCCTCTTCCCCCAAAATTAGGCATTTAAGCTTCAATCACCTGGCCCTTCTTTGAATCTCATATTTATAGGACTCTCATATCAATACATACATTAATAAATGTGTAACTTTTTCTCCTATTAATCTATTGCCAGTCATTTCAATAAAACTGCAGAAAGGGCAGAGGAAAAGCTTACTCTCCACCCCTACACAAACTAAAGAGTAGTGTTATCAGCTCATTGAATACATTCATGTGTGACTTAGTTCTCCTTTTTCTGTCACAATGTTAAAAAAATTTTTCTTGTTCTCCAAAAGCTATCTTTTTCCAGATATGCTATGGTACAACTGTTGAAAATGTTAAGTATTTCCTCCTACAGTAAAACTGGGACACAGCACAATCAAAGGGCAACCTTAAGGTGAAGGGTAGAAATGACTGAGAATTATTCATCTACCAGAGTGAACAATTTCTTAAACTGTGTGATTTTTATGTCGACTTTAACTGAAATTTTATACATGCTTTGGCTATAAATTAAGGGAAAACATAAAGTTTAGTACATGAGTCAGTGTGCATTCCAATCAAGGTAGAGATCAATTTATTACAGGTCAAGGGAAAGAAGTAAAGATCTAATCAGACAATCAGAGACAACTACCAATCTGTATGACAAACAGGTCAATCTGCTGCCTCATTCTACACATATTCAGTTCTATATTGTTTCTTTTATAAAGCTAGAAAAACAGAAGGGCCATCTCTGCAGTAAAAGAAAAGTCAGTGTTTTACACATAGATAAATCAGATTTTGAAGGAAATTCCTTGGGGTGATAAAAAAATAAATAAATAAACACATGCATACCTGGATGCTACTAAGCCTCAGGGTTAAAAGGAAAGACAGACTGGCACACAGGGTGCTGAAATTTGAGCCTGGAAACAAGGAAGTCATTCTGCAGTTTCACTAAGAAAACTTAATCTATGGGGCTAGTCTACCATCTGGTGACCATCTGGTGTCTATGTGTCAAAAACTGCCCAGGTATTTCTAAACATTTCAGAATGCCACCAGAAGCTACAGCAAATTGCAGCTCTTTCTGAAACTTAAAAAAAAAAAAAAGGATCTGACCTGGGTGTGATTTTTTAAGTGAGCAGTTAAGGTGTTAATAAGGAAGAAGATATTTCTCATTTAGTATGTTTTAGCAAATAAAATGTCCCTATGGAATACAGTAGCAACTTGAAATACAAATATGTATAATTACCATATGATATATGCATTTTCTATATAGTAAAATCAAAATTTAAATTGCAGCATTCTGTAAATTATATAATTGACAATATTTGATTATTACAAAAGGTTTTGTACAAACACCAGCAGAATAACTTAGAAATTCATGAATTCTAAAAATTCTAAAACCCCAGAAATATGCACATTTCCCCAATGATTTTATTTCAGTGTTATTTATTAATATTACTGTGTTATAACAATCATTTCTACAGTTTAAGGATTCGCAAACATTTATCAACCAAGCTTTTCCACCAGCACTTTCAGCAACTATGCTGAAACAGAAACTCCAGAATTACTAAATGAAAATAGAAATATAAAACAGAAAAATATCATACACATACTCAAAAGTAATGAATTAATGGTTACTTCAATTCTTTCTCAAGCTAGCCATAAGATTTTTCTAAGAACTACAATTAAGCATTCATATTTAACTATTCAGGAACAAGAAAGTTTAAAACGCTTGAAAGTGCTCTACTGTAAATCAAGTTGACTTAAAGGATACATTCAGCATGCATCTTTCACCTTTTATGGAAACTAAAGTGCACAAATATGCTGAATGCCATCCCAAATCCTGCCTAATACCCATCTGAGTAGATAGGAAGTTAAATAACAAATCTTCCCTCACCTTCTAGGAAGTAAAAACAAGTTACACAAACATCTCATCAGAACAAGGAAGGTAAAGGCTTCTCCTAAAAACTGGCAGTAAACACAGAAGACAGAAGAAGGCCTATACTTACACAGATGGCTAGAGCTCCTGCCCCCATTCTCTCAGGAAGTCTCTGGAAGAACTGAGAAAAACCAGACGAAAATATTAAAATGACCGCAAAATACTAAAATTCCATTCAGCAGACAGGCTTTGATGTGAAAAACAGCTCCCAATCCAAAGGCACCAAGGGAAGCAAAGAGCAGCTTCTAACATTTTAGGAAGGGTGGTTTTGCTTCTCTTTCGGCTGCACCCACATGGTTGGAAGGACTGCCTGGAGTTGAAATCTGATCCACAGCCTCAGTGCTGGCAAATAGCGGGAGTCACGTGACACGGGTCTTAAGTTGCTGACATCTTTTTCTTAAACCTGACTCTCTAGATCCCACATGCAGGCTTCTTCTGCTCAGAAAACTGTCAGTCACCTGGTGGTATTCATTAACAGGATAAACAGTGCATGAAGTGAAAACACAGATTTGCTTTCCAGACTCCACACAGCTCTAAGAAAAATTTACGTATTCACACTCAGGTTTAAAACTGCAGGCACATTATTCATTTTTTTTCTGAGGCCGTTTTCTCTTCTACTGCCCCTAGAAACCAGCTAAATAAATTCTACCAAAATTTTCTTCCTTCCATCCTATTCTATCAGAATTGTTTTGTTTTGTTTTGTTTTTGATATTAGGAAACCAATCTTCATAATACCTTTTTTTTTTTGGTATTAGGAAACCAATGTTCATATCTATACTATATATATACACAAACTGAATATATACAAATATATATAGTTCTTTTTTTAAATTATACTTTAAGTTCTGGGGTACATGTGCAGAACATGCAGATTTGTTACATAGGTACACATGTGCCACGGTGGTTTGCTACACTGCATCAATCGTCATCTACATCAGGTATTTCTCCTAATGCTATCCCTCCCCTAGCCCCCCACCCCCTGAAAAGCCTTGGTGTGTGATGTTCCCCTCCCTGTGTCCATGTGTTCTCACTGTTCAACTCCCACTCATGAGTGAGAACATGCGGTGTTTGGTTTTCTGTTCTTGTGTTAGTTTGCTGAGAATGATGGTTTCCAGCTTCATCCATGTCCCTGCAAAGGACATGAACTCATCCTTTTTTATGGCTGAATAGTTCCAGAATTGTTTTAAATAAAAATGCTCTATTTTATGTAGCTGTTACTACTTCTAATTACATTTGAGTTGTCTTATAAAAATACACTAATAATAAACATAAACAATGTACTTCTAGATAGCCGTAATTCTACATATGTGATTTGCAGTCTGAAAAGTTAGCTTCTAACTAACTTTTCAGTAACCTTCTATTCTACATGCTGTCACTAGAAAATTTGTTAGTTTTTTAAATTTCCAAATATCTTAACTAATAGCTAAAATAGCCACTTCAGGTAAGCCAAGAGGAAACTATCCTATTTTTGGTTTTGTTACCATTTTTTCTGCCAATTTTTCTTTTGCTGCATCTATTGCCCTGTCCTGTAAGTTCCCTCTCCTCACCTTCCACCCTTCAATAGGCCCTGGTGTATGTTGTTCCCCTCTCTGTGTCCATGTGCTCTCAATGTTCAACTCCCACTTATGAATGAGAACATGTAGTGTTTGGTTTTCTGTTCCTATATTAGTTTGCTGAGTATGATGGCTTCCAGCTCTATCCATGTCCCTGCAAAGGACATAATCTTATTCTTTTTTATGGCTGCACATTATTCCATGGTGTATATGTACCATATTTTCTTATCCAGTCTATCATTCGTAGGCATTTGGGTTGGTTCCATGAGTTTGTTATTGTAAATAGTGCTGTAATAAACAGACATATGCATGTGTCTTTATAGCAGCAGAATGATTTATATTCCTTTGGGTCTATACCCAGCAATGGGATTGCTGGGTCAAATGGTATTTCTGGTTCTAGATCTGTGAGGAATTGCCACATTGTCTTCCACAATGGTTGAACTAATTTACACTCCCACCAACAGTGTAAAAGCATTCCTATTTTTCCACAGCCTTGCCAACATCTATTGTTTCCAGATGTTTTAATAATTGCCCTTCTGACTGGCATGAGATGGTATCTCATTGTGGTTTTATTTGGATTTCTCTGATGAACAGTGATGTTGGGCTATTTTTCATGTTTTTTGGCTACATAAATGTCTTCTTTTGAGAAGTGTCTGCTCATATCCTTTGCCCACTTTTTGATGGGGTTGTCTTTTTCTTGTAAATTTGTTTAAGTTTCTTACAGATTCTAAATATGAGACCTTTGTCAGATGGGTAGATGGCAAAAATTGTCTCCCATTCTGTAGGTTGTCTGTTCACTCTGATGATAGTTTCTTTTGTTGTGCAGAAGTTCTTTACTTTAATTAGATCCCATTTGTCAATTTTGGCTTTTGTTGCCATTGCTTTTGGCATTTTTGTCATGAAATCTTTGCCTATGCCTATGCCCTGAATAGTACTGCCTAGGTTTTCTTCTAGGGTTTTTATAGTTTTGAGTTTTACATTTAAGTTTTTAATCCATCTTGAGTTAATTTTTGAATAAGGTGTAATGAAGGGGTCCAGTTTCCGTTTTCTGTATATGGCAACCCAGTTTTCCCAGCCCCATTTACTGAACAGGAGATCACTTTCCCATTGCTTGTTTTTGTCAGGTTTGTTGAAGATCAGATGGTTGTAGATCTGTGGTGTTATTTCTGAGGTCTCTGTTCTGTTCTACTGGTCTGTATGTCTGTTTTGGTACCAGTACTGTGCTGTTTTGGTTACTGGAGCCCTGTAGTTTGAAGTCAGGTAGCATGATGCCTTCAGCTTTGTTTTTTTTTTTTTTTTTGCGTTGGTTTTTGGTGGGGTTGTTAGGGCGTGGTTGGTTGCCGTGGGAAATTTAAATAGTTTTTTTTTCTAATTCTTGAAGAATGTCAAAGGTAGTCTGATGGGAATAGCACTGAATCTATAGATTACTTTGGGCAGTAGGGCCATTTTCATGATATTGATTCTTCCTATCTATGAGGACGGAATGTTTTTCCATTTGTTTGTGTCCTCTCTTATTTTGTTGAGCAGTGGTTTGTAGTTCTCCTTGAAGAGGTCCCTCACATCCCTTAACAGCTGTATTCCCAGGTATTTTGTTCTCTTTGCAGTGATTATGTTCATTCATGATTCGCTCTCTGCTTGCCTATTGTTGGTGTAAAGGAATGCTTGTGGGCTGAGATGATGGGGTTTTCTAAATATAAAATCATGTCATCTGTGAACAGAGACAACTTGATTTCCTCTCTTCCTATTTGAATACCCTTTATTTTGTTCTCCTGCCTGATTGCTCTGGCCAGAACTTCGAATACTATGTTGAATAGGAGTGGTAAGAGAGGGCAGTCTTTGTCCTGTGCCTGTTTTCAAAGGGAATGCTTCCAACTTTTGCTTATTCAATATGATACTGGCTGTGGATCTGTCATAAATAGCTTTTATTATTTTGAGACATGTTCCACCTAGTTTATTGAGATATTTTAACATGAAGACATGCTGAATTTTATCAAAGGCCTTTTCTGCATCTATTGAGATAATCATGTGGTTTTTGTCTTTGGTTCTGTTTATGTGATGGATTACATTTATTGATTTGTTTATGTTGAACCAGTCTTGCATCCCAGAGATGAAGCTGACTTGATCATGGTGGATAAGTTTTTGATGTGCTGCTGGACTCAGTTTGCCAGTATTTTATTGAGGATTTTCACATCAATGTTCATCAGGGGTACTGGCCTGAAGTTTTCCTTTTTTGTTGTGTCTCTTCTCAGTTTGGGTATCAGGATGATGCTGGCTTCATAAAGTGAGGTAAGGAGGAGTCCCTTTTTTTCAATTGTTTAGAATAGTTTTCAATTGTTTAGAATAGTTTCAGAAGGAATGGTACCAGCTCCTCTTTGTATTTCTGGTAGAATTAAGCTATAAATCCATCTGGTCCTGGGCTTTTTTTTTTTTTTTCGGTTGGTAGGCTATTACTACTGACGCAATTTCAGGCTTGTTGTTGGTCTATGCAGGGATTCAGTCTCTTCCTGGTTTAGTCTTGGTAGGGTGTATATGTCCAGGAATTTATGAATTTCTTCTAGATTTTCTAGTTTATTTGCATAGAGGTGTTCATAGCATTCTCTGATGGTAGTTTGTATTTCTGTGGAGTCAGTGGTGATATTTCCTTTATCATTTTTTATTATGTCTATTTGATTCTTCTCGGTTTTCTTCTTTATTAGTTTAGCCAGTGGTCTATTTTGTTAATTTTTTAAAAATAAAAAAGTTCCTGGATTCATTGATTTTTTGGAGGGTTTTTTGTGTCTCTAGCTCCTTCAATTCTTCTCTGATCTTTGTTATTTCTTGTCTTCTGCTAGCTTTTGGTTTACTTTCCTCTCACTTCTCTAGCTCTTTTAATTGTGATGTTAGGGTGTCAATTTGAGATCTTTATAGCTTTCTGATGTGGGCATTTAGTGCTATAAATTTCCCTCTTAATACTGCTTTAGCTGTGTCTCAGAGATTTTGGTTCTTTGTCTCTTTGTTCTCATTGGTTTCAAATAAATTCTTGACTTCTGCCTTAATTTCATTATTTACCCAGAAGTCATTCAGGAGCAGACTGTTTAATTTCCATTAAATTGGGTGGCTTTGAGTGAGTTTCTTAATCCTGAATTCTAATTTTATTGCACTGAGAGACTGTTTATGATTTCAGTTTTTTTGCATTTGCTGAGGAGTGTTTTATTTCCAATTATGTGGTTGATTTCAGAATAAGTTCCATGTGGCATTGAGAAGAATTCACATTCTGTTGATTTGGGGTAGAGAGTTCTATAGACATCTACTAGGTCCACTTGATTCAGAGTTGAGCTCAAATCCTGAATAGGCTTGTTAATTTTCTGTCTCATTGATCTGTCTAATACTGAGAGTGGGATGTTAAAGTCTCCCACTATTATTGTGTGGGAGTCTGAGTCACTTAGTAGGTCTCTAAGAACTTGTTTTATGAATCTGGGTGCTCCTGTATAGGGTGCATATATATTCAGAAGAGTTAGCTCTTCTTGTTGAATTGTTCCCTTTACCATTATGTAATGCCCTTGTCTTTTTTAACTTTGTTGGTTTAAAGTCAGTTTTGTCAGAGACTAAGATTGCAACCCCTGCTTTTTTTTTTTCTTTCCATTTGCTTGGTAAATTTTCCTCCATCACTTTATTTAGGGCCTTTTGTCTTTTTGCACATAAGATGGGTCTCCTGAATACAGTAAACTGATGGGTCTTGACTCCTTATCCAATTTGCCACTTTGTGACTTTTAATTGGGGCATTTAGCCCATTTACATTTTTTTTTGTAATTATTCTAAGTTCTGGGGTACATGTGCAGAACATGCAACCTTGTTACATAGTTATACATGTGCCATGGTGGTTAGCTGCATCCATCACCCTGTCATCTATATTAAGTATTTCTCCTAATGCTATCTCTCCCCTAGGCCCCAACCAATGACAGGTCCCAGTGTGTGATGTTCCCCTCCCTGTGTCCATGTGTTCTCATTGTTCAGCTCCCGCTTGTGAGAACATGCAGTGTTTGGTTTTCTGTTCCGGGTGTTAGTTTGCTGAGAATGATGGCTTCCACCTTCCTCCATGTCCCTGCAAAGGACATGAACTCATCATTTTGATGGCTGCGTAGTATTCCATGGTGTATATGTGTCACATTTTCTTTATCCAGTCTATCATTGATGGGCATTTGGGTTGGTTCCAAGTCTTCACTATTCTGAACAATGCTACAATAAACATATGTGTGCATGTGTCTTTATAACAGAACAATTTATAATTCTTTGGGTATATACCCAGTAATGGGATTGCTGGGTCAAATGGTATTTCTAGTTCTAGATCCCTGAGGAATTGCCACACTGTCTTCCACAATGTTGAACTAATTTATACTCCCACCAACAGTGTAAAAGTATTACTATTTGTCCACATCCTCTCCAGCATCTGTTGTCTCCTGACTTTTTAATGATCATCACTCTAACTGGCATGAGATGGTATATTATGGTGGTTTTGATTTGTATTTCTCTAATGACCAGTGATGATGGACTTTTTAAAAAATGTTTGTTGGCTGTCTCGTTTTGAGAACTGTCTGTTCATATCCTTTGCTCACTTTTTGATGGGGTTGTTTTCTTCTTGTAAATTTGTTAAAGTTCTTTGTAGGTTATGGATATTAGCCCTTTGTCAGATAGGTAGATCGCAAAAATTGTCTCCCATTCTGTAGGTTGCCTGTTCACTCTGATGATAGTTTCTTTTGCCATGTAGAAGCTCTTTAGTTTAATTAGGTCCCATTTGTCTAATTTTAGCCCATTTCCGTTTAAGATTAGTATTGTTATGTGTGATTTTTATCCTGTCACCATGGTGCTATTTGGTTATTTTGTGCACTAGTTAATGCAGTTTCTTCATAGTATCATTGGTTTTTATATTTTGGGTTTTATTTTTGTTGTTGTTGTTTTTTCCCAGTGGCTGGTACTAGTTTTTCCTTTCCACATTTAGTGCTTCTTTCAGGAGCTCTTACAGGGCAGGCCTGGTGGTAACAAAATCCTATAGCATTTGCTTGTCTGGGAAGGATTTTATTTTTCCTTTGCTTATGTAGCTTAGTTTGGCTGGATAAGAAATTCTATGTTGAAAATTCTTTTTTTTAAGAATGTTGAAATTGGCCCCCAATCTCTTCTGGCTTACAGAGTTTCTGCTGAGAGGTCTGCTGTTAGTCTGATGAGCTTCCTTTTGTAGATGACCTGGCCTTTCTCTTTGGCTGCCCTTAACAGTTTTTCCTTCACTTCGACCTTTGAGAATCTGATGATTATGTGTCTTGGGGTTGATGTTTTCATGGAGTATCTTAATGGTGTTCTATGTATTTCCTGAATTTGCATGTTGGCCTGTCTTGCTAACTTGGGAAAGTTCTCCTGGATGATATCCTGAAGTGTGTTTTCCAGCTTATTTCCACTCTCCCCATCTCCTTCTGGTACTCCAATCAATCACAGGTTCAGTCTTTCTATAAAGTCCCATATTTCTTGGAGGCTTTCTTCATTCCTTTTCATTATTTTTCCCTCTATTCTTGTCTACATGTCTTATTTCAGCAAGATGGTCTTCAAACTCTGATATCCTTTTTTCCACTTAGTAAATTTAGCTGCTGATATTTGTGTATACTTCACAAAGTTATCATGCCATGTTTTTCAGCTCCATTTATGTTCATCTCTAAACTGGTCATTCTAGTTAGCAATTCCTCTAGCCTTTTATCAAGATTTATTTGCATTTGGCTAGAACATGCTCCTTTAGCTCATCATAGTTTTTTATTACTCATCTTCCGAAGCCTAATTCTGTCAATTCATCCATCTCATCTTCCATCCAGTGTTGTACCCTTGATGGAGAGAGGTTGTGATCATTTGGAGAAGAGACACTCTGGTCTTTTGGGTTTTAAGCACTTTTTTGTTGTCGATTCCTTCTTATCTTTGTGAGTTTGTCTAGTTTCGGTCTTTGAGGCTGCTAACCCTTGGATAGGTTGGTTTTTCGGGGTGGGGGGGGTGGGTGGGCTTCTTGTTGTTGTTGATGATGATGCTGTTGTTGTTGCTTTCTGCTTGCTTTTCTTTCAATAGCCAGGTCCCTCTTCTGTAGGGCTGCTGCAGTTTTCTGAGGGTTTGCTTCAGGCCTTATTCATCTAATTTGCTCCCATGCCTGGAGATGTCACTCAAAGAGGTTGGAGAGCAGGAAAGATGGGTGCTTGCTCCTTCTTCTGGGACCTCTGACCTCAAAGGGCACCAACCTGATGACAGTAGGATCACTCCTGTATAGGGTATCTCACAACCCCTATTGGAGGGTCTCACCCAGTTGGGTGAAATGGGGAGCAGGACCCATTTAATAAAGCACTTTGTCCCTTGGTGGAGAGAGTGCATTTTGCTGAGGTGAAACCCATGTGTCTGGGTTGCCTGGATTCCTCAGAACTACCAGGAGGAACAGCTAAGTTTGCTGGTCCATAGAGACTGTGGCCACCCCTCCCCTCTGTGGGCTCAAGCCCTCGGGAGATCCAAATTGTCCCTTAGCCTCTGGCTGGAGTTACTGGAGATCTTACAGGGAAGACCTGCCCACTGAGAAAGAATGGGTCAGGGTTAGACCTGAAGAGGTACTCTGGTTACCAACTGCCACAGCTGGTATGTTGCACTGTGGGGACAAGTCTTGGGACCCAAGCTGTCCAGCCTCCCTGGCTCCAGCAGGGGAAAAGCCAGGCTGGAGTTCTAGAAATGAATGTCACCCTTCCCTGGACCAGGGAACTTAGCGTGTCAGGCAGTGTGAGTCACTGTACTGACTGCTGCCCCTCCCCCAAGGAGGTCAAATGGCTTAGACAGCAGGCAGCAGGCAGCCTATGCTGGACGCCCCTCACCCCAGGAATTTGGTAGGTTTAATCAGATTCCAGCTGAGAGGCTGTAAGAATCTGTGCATTCTGGGGTGGGACATTAGGCCCGGTGCTGTGGGTTTGCCAGTGGGACCTTCTGATCCATGGGTTACACAGCTCTGGAAAAAGCAAAGTTTCCCCAGCTGGGTAGTGAGGACACTCACTGCCTCCCTTGGCTGAGAGGGAGGGAGTTCCACTTCCCCGTGTGGCTCTCAGGTTGGCTGCCGGACCACACTGCTGTTCCTTCTCTCCGTGGGTCTCTCCAGCCTTCTAGTCAATTTGGTGAGAGAACCGGGATATCTGTCAATATTTTAAAAAATATATCTGGCAGACTTAGAGAATACTGAATAATATGACATGTGAAGTTACACCTACCCCAAATTTAAAATGCTTTAAATTGTACCAGTAACAAAGGCATACTAAAGTTATATTCAAGGAAAAGTAGGTGAGAGAAAAAGGGAAAATCCAAAATAGCTCCCATTTCAATACTTCCCTTAATATCTAATATTCCTTGTGCATCTACAGCTAAACAAGACTCCCTGCAACAGAGCCAAGAACCAAAGCATGCTAAGCAACACACAGGACAACAGAGTACATTTCATTTCTATTCATGTACACAAAACACTGTGCAGTCTCTACTTCCACAACACAGAGTAACACAATCCAAATCCCATAAAAGGGAATGGGGATGGGAATATGGACATAATCTTCTCCATTAAAAAAAAAGAAAAAAAATGTTTCTTCTCCTTTCATCTAGATTGTATCACTATGCTTCCCATTCACCCATTAGAACACTTGGCTGATTACTAAAGAACATTATCGTTACAGAAACTTTCTCTAATATTTAAAAACTTTGTCTTCTTTTTTTCTGATTACACAAGTAAAATGTCCGTCATGAAAAATAAAGCCTAAAGATTAGGTCACCTCCTAAAACCATAAAAACCCTAGAAGAAAACCTAGGCAATACCATTGAGGACACAGGCATGGGCAAAGACTTCATGACTAAAACACCAAGAGCAATGGCAACAAAAGTCAAAACTGACAAATGAGATCTAATTAAACTAAAGGGCTTCTGCACAGCCAAAGAAACTCTCATCAGCGTGAACAGTCAACCTACAGAATGGGAGACAATTTTTTTGAACTACCCATCTGACAACGGGCTAATATCCAGAATCTATAAAGAACTTAAATTTACAAGAAAATAACAAGCAACCCCATCAAAAAGTGGGTGAAGGATATGAACAGACACTTCTCAAATAAAGACATTTATTCATCCAACAAACATGAAAAAAAGCTCATCATCACAGGCCATTAGAGAAATACAAATCAAAACTACAAGGAGATACCATCTCACACCAGTTAGAATGATGATCACTAAAAAGTCAGGAGACAACAGATGCTGGAGAGGATGTGGAAAAATAGGAATGCTTTTACACTGCTGGTGGGGGTGTAAATTAGTTCAACCATTGTGGAAGATAGTGTGGTGATTCCTCAGGGATCTAGAACTAGAAATACCATTTGACCCAGCAATCCCATGATTGGGTATATACCCAAAGGATTATAAATCATTCTACCATAAAGACACATACACATGTATGTTTACTGCAGCACTGTTTACAATACCAAAGACTTGGAACCAACTCAAATGCCCATCAATGATAGACTGGATAAAGAAAATGTGGCACATATACACCATGGAATACTATGTAGCCATCAAAAATGATGAGTTCATGTCCTTTGCAGGGACATGGATGAAGCTGGAAACCATTATCCTTAGCAAACTAACACAGGAACACAAAACCAAACACTGTATGTTCTCATTCATAAGTGGAAGTTGAAAATGAGAACATATAGACACAGGGAGGAGAACATCATACACCAGGGCCTGTTGGTGGTTGGGAAATAGGGGAGGGATAGCATTAGGAGAAATACCTAATGTAGGCGACAGGTTGATGGGTGCAGCAAACTACCATGGCATGTGTATACCTATGTAACAACCTGCACTTTCTACATATGTATCTCAGAACTTAAAGTATAAACAACAACAACAAAAAAGATTAGGTCACCTATAAGCTCATTACTCAATCAATATTTTTACTGACATTGGGCTAGGCGCTAAGCTACCTGTTCTACAGACACTGATATGAAAGACATGGTACTTTCTCTCATAATCAGTCCAATGGGAGATGGGAGGAATAAAAACAAAAATCTCTTGGCTGGGCTCAGTGGCTCACACCTGTAATGTCAGTACTTTGGAGGCCAAGGTGGGTGGATCATGAGGTCAGGAGTTCAAGACTAGCCTGGCCAAGATGGTGAAACCCCGTCTCTACTAAAAACTACAGAAACTAGCCAGGCGTGGTGGTGTGCACCTGTAATCCCAGCTACGCCGGAGGCTAAGGCAGGAGAATTGCTTGAACCCGAGCAGCAGAGGTTACAGTGAGCCAAGATCGTGCTACTGCACTCCAGCCTGAGCAACAAGTGAAACTCTATCTTAAAAAAAAAAAAAGAAGAAAAAAAAAAACTTTACACTCAGTAAATGCAGGTAACAGGATTCGGAGCATGCTACTCCAAAATATGGCACCTTGGCATTTTGGATAATTTAAAATGAAGGAATCTGAGAAAACTGCAGAGACAGGAAGGTCATCATCAGCTTCTCCCATGCTTTTCCCTTGAAATATATCATAGAACTTAGGACTTTTTTACCTCTCCTGAAGCAGTCATAAGACCCTTATGTGAGAGGTGTCCTCCCTATACCTGAAGGAAAGGAACATCCTTATCTCTGAAGATAAAGAGTCACAGAGATCTGAACAAGGCTTGCTAAATTTCCCCCAGTTTATTACCATTGTACTCTCTTTGTCCTGTCACAGTTCTCCATGATTGTCCAACGCTTCACCAAACCTAGCATAAAAATACATGAGTTCAACCATTTATTCGGGTCTTTATATTCTTATGGAGGCTCCCATATCACATAAAATTTATTAAATAAATGTGTATGTTTTTCTCTTGTTAATGTGTCTTTTGTTACAGGGACCTCAGCCATAAACCTAGGATTAGTGAGAAGGAGATATCTTTCCTCCCTTACACAGATCTGTTAATAAAGAAGCAAACATAGTGAAAAAGAGTAACAGAGGACAGCCATCAACAACTAACATATCTACTTTCTATATATTTTCTATGCTTGTTAAAAAACATAATTCAGATGTAACTTATAATTTTATATCCCAACTTTTTTCACTTAACGTTGCATCAGAAGCACGCATGCTCCCATGTTGTTAATAATACTATAAGCAAATTAAATCAGAAGTGGTATTACTTTTTGTACACACAACAGTTTCCTTAGTCATTCTCTCATTTTTAGACATTTACACAGTTTCTGATTTTATCTATGTATGACAGTAAGTAATGCTTTGTCCTTGCTCTGATTATTTTCTAGTAAAGATTCCTGAAAGTGAAATTTCAGGAATACAAAGAACATGACGTGAGCCAGCACTCCTGACACACACTGGCTCTAGCAGTTTCTATAATACAACCTACCCTACCCAAGTAGGAATATTTTGTAACATATTTCCTAATATTTCATAATATTTGGTAAGTGAAAATGGTTTCTCTATTTTAAACTTACATTCTTTTTTATTTTCAGTAAAATTAAAGATATGAAAAATCCTTATTAGCCATTTATATTTTCCATTAACTGTTTTTGATTCATTTTTTCTCCATTTATCAACTGGAATCTCATCATAGTCTCATAGTCTCTTTTGTAGGATGTTAAGTGAAACTAAACTTGGCCTGAGAAAGCCTCCAGACTCACAAACTGGAGTTCTTAGGAATAAACCACAACCCACCTTTGTAGGTAAACAAGCTGAAAACCTAATTTAGGAGTATGCGTCTGTAACAATAGCTGGGTCTCAGCCAATCCCAGCAGCCATACCTTAACCATTTTCAGAAAAATGGGCTAACCTTACTACAGACAATTTAAAATTAAGATGGCCACAATGGGGAAGTTTTAATTGGGATAACATTATTTATTTGAAAGGTATATTAGAAAAAAAACGAAAAACCCACAAAAACAATGGGCTGTATTATTTAATGGGTATGCAGAGCAACTACAGGGCTAAATAAATTTAAAACTGCCTCATTAAAAGAGTCTTTGCAAAAAAAAAAAAAAATGAAAAGCTTAAGCAACAGATAGAAGAGGACTATACTCTGTGTGAACTAACTCCAACCATTCCCTCTTTATCCAACTCTACCTAAATACTCTGAGTATCCACTAACCTTTTTGCTGAATTACCCTTTCACCCTGAAGATGATGACAGGAGAAGTCAGATGCTGAACAAAGGAAGACCCTCTGATCAGTGAGGCCTTTCTGCCATAACCTTTACTCATGGTCTAAGCTTAGAGCCATGGTAAAGGACTTCCTTCACCCATGGGAAAATCCTCCAAACTTTACTAAGGAATTTTGAATCCTCAAGGGAGCTTATGATCCAGGAGTCTCTGACTTTTGCCAGTTTACTCACATGATATTAGGGCTTTACGAAGCGTGAAAATGAATCACAGGGGCAGAATGGGATAAATGTGAGGAAGGTATTAAAGACCCCTCCAAAACCTCCTCATGAGCAGGGCCAAAACGAGCTAGAAAAATTGCTGAAAACCATCAGATTCTTCTACAAAAAAACTGATTGGTCCATCACACAATCTTGCAGGCAAGAAGGATGACCCAGTTTCAGATTACAGAATTCACTTAGAAACACCATTTGTGGAACATTCTGGGCTCAAAATACAACAAGGAGTATTTCCCACAGGGACTAAAACAGAATTAACTGCTGTATTTAAAAATGCACTCTGTCCTGCTTAATTAAAAAACATAAACTAGGATGGGAAATTACAAATATGACTAAATTGGTGACCTTAGCTGAATATTTTGAGAGGACTCTAGAGCAAGAAAAAACCCAAAAAGTTAATATGGTTATGTCACTCCAACTACAAAAGTTACCAAGACTAAAGGGACTTTCTCATTTTTATTTTAAATCACAATCAAGAGGTCCTACAACAAGAAATTATTTACCCGAAGGTGTCTGCCTTCATAGCCAATAACCAGTACACTGGAAAAGAGATTGTCGAGCTTTATATCACTCTACCAATAAGCCTCCTTTTAGACCACTAGGGAGAGCCCAAGAGATTTTAACTCTCATAATGATAATCAACACTGAAGAGGTTCTAAGGTATTCTCCAGATACCATTGAGTAAACATAAAGAAACAAGTTAAAATAAGTGGAGAGTCTTGTACAATCCTGGTGGATACTAGAGCCACCTCATCTACCATAACTCCCACTTTAATATATCAACAAATCCCTCAGAGTAAAAAAGTCATTTCTGTGCTGCAGTTCTGAATCATGATCAAGAAGTTCCCATATCTGAACCTGTCCAATTGACTCTGGGGTCAGTTATTTAAAAACATATATTTTTACCATGTGATAATGCTCCAGAAAACTTGGGAGGGCAAGACTTACTTTCAAAGCCAAAAGAGCATATAAAATTCTCCTCTGATTGGGTGTGGTGGCAGATGTCTGTAATCCCAGCACTTTGGGAGGCTGAGGTGGAAGGATTGCTTGAGCCATGGAGTTCAAGATCAGCCTGGGCAACATAAAAATACCTTGTCTCAACTAAAAAAAAAAATGTTCAGAGATACTAATGTTAGAGTTTCCTGATTCTCCCAAACCACAAATATTATGCTCTCTACAGGCCGAAATTGGGAAGTTTCATATTCAGGCTAATAACACTTCTGACCTATTTAAAACGCAGAATGCTTACGGGTGTCTTCCTCACTGATATAGGAAGGATTCAAAGTGTGGAACTCATAAAAGTTCAAGTAGAGCATTCTAAAACTTGGCCTAAATTACCCCAATAAACACTAAAATCCGAAGCAATTCAAGGGCTCTCACCAAGTGTAGAAGATTTAATTAAACAAGGACTTGCAATTCTGTATTCCAGTCCTTGCGACAGTCAAATTCTACCACTTAAAAAAATCAATGAATGAGGTTGAAGATTTGTTCAAGATTTACAGAAAATTAATAAAATTATAATACTAAGGTTTCCTGTAGTCCCAAATCCTAATACTTTTATTATTTAATGGACTTGCTGATTCAAAGTGGTTCAAGTAATAGACCTCTACTCAGCCTTCTTTAGCATTCTAATTCACAAAGAGAGTTAACCCTTGTTTGCTTTTATTGAAAAAGTCAGCAGAACACCTAGACTGTAATGGGTTTATTGAAGACTCTTCATATTTTCCCCATATTTTGGATCAGGACTTTATAACCCTATAGTTTCCTGGAATATTACTCTTATTCAGTATGTAGATGATCTGTTGTTAAATCACTCACTAAAGATCTCTGAAATTGACTCAATTTATTTTAAAGCAACTAGCATAAAGGTCACAAAGTTTCAGTGAAAAAACTACAGTGTTCAAAATTTGGGACATGACTTTACTGTTAAAAGGATTTTGTTCTTGCTGTGAGAATAAAAACTATTCAAAGTTTTCCTTAGCCGGCAACCAAAAGACAGTAAGAGATTTTCTTGGTCTTGCAGGATATTGCCAGGTCACAAATTTTTCCTTAATGGCCTCATCATTGTATGAACTCATTAGGAAGGCAATACCAGAGTCTTTATTTTGGGGAAATTGTCATGGGTAGGCCTTTAGCAAATGAAATTGGCCTTAAAACAGCCTCTAGCTTTAGGACTTCCCAATTATACTAAATGTTTTACCTTGTTTGTCCATGAACATAACAATCAGGCATTAGAAGTTCTCACCCAAGAACATGGGGGCAAAATAGGCCCATTGCATATTACAGCCTGCAACTAAACTCAGTAGCTAAGGCATAGCCTAATTGTTAAAAGCAGTAGCAGCAGCAGCCATGTTGGCAGAAGCCTAATCTGAGCTGATTTTAGGAAATGAACTTAATTTGCAAGTCCCACATGCTGTGGAAAGTCTATTAATTCCAACCAAACTCAGCATTTTTCAGCAATTAAACTAACATCTTAAGAAAATTCTTCCCCTATCTCCTTCCAATCTCCATCTAAAATGCTACAACCTACTTAATCCTGCTATTCTATTCTCTCTGCCTGATGATGGTGAAGACCACAACTTCGTTAAGTGTAGTATCAGAAATAGTGGCCTCTTGTGTTGATTCAAATACTCTGTTGGATAATCCTGCACTAATACTTTTTGTTCAGGGATCCCATGCTGAAAACTAAGAAGGAAAATATCAGGCAGGCTATGTCCTTATCACCCAAAATGAGCTAACAGAGAAGGACACTCTTCCTCAATTCAAGTCAGCTCAAACTCTGGAACTTTTTGCTCTCCCCAGAGCTTGTTTGAATAGCTAAAGGCAAGTCAGTAAATACTTATACAGACAGTAGACATGCTTTAAAAGTAGTATATAATTTGAGCATGTTATGGAAACAATAAGTTTCTCACTTCTTGTGGAACCCCCATCAAAAATGGACTCCAAGGAGATAAATTCCTTTCTGCTATCTTGCTACTATTACAGATTGCCATTAAGATAAAAGCTCATACTTGTAAAACTGCACCTAAATATCAAGGAATGTCCTAGCAGATTTTTATGCTAAATCAGCTAGTGCTGAAACTGTTTGTGTAATTTGAATAACTCTATAAGACTGACCCAAGTCTACTCTCTTATGATGACCTATTTAATAAACACTATAATTAATCTTATTTTGGAAAAACAAAATTGGTATCTAAATGGATATAAATTTGATGTTAAGGGTAGACTCACAGTGGGCCTTCGTAAGTCTTTGAAGCATCCATTGTTAAAAGTTCTGTACTCCATAACTCATTATGGAATAGACAGAATTAGGGCAACTATTCCCAAATTGCTAAAATAGTTCACAATCTATGCCTAGGCTGTCAAACTCATAATCCAGGGAAAACAATCAAGACTTCAGGTGGCATATTTCTACCACCTGATGGATCATTTCAATATTTACAGATGGAGTGCATTCAGTTACCACCCTCACTGGAGTATCAGTACATTCTTGTAATAGTCTGTATGTTTTCTAATTAGGTAAAGGCTATCCCAAGTAGAAAAGCTGCTGCTGTCACAGTAGCAAAGAAATTATTAGAAAATATATTTCCTGGCCAGGCATGGTGGTTCATGCCTGTAATCTCAGCACTTTGGGAGGCTGAGGTGGGCAGATCACAAGGTCAGAATTTCAAGACCAGCCTGACCAAGACGGTGAAACCCCATCTCTACTAAAAATACAAAAATTAGCTGGGTGTAGTGGCGTGTGCCTGTAAGCCCAGCTACTCAGGAGGCTGAAGCAGGAGAATTGCTTAAACCTGTGAGGCAGAAGTTGTAGTAAGCTGAAATTGCACCACTGCACTCCAGCCTGGATAACAGCACGAGATTCCATCTGGGAAAAAAAAGAAAGAAAGAAAGAAAGAAAGAAAATGTATTTCCTTTATGGGATATCCCTGAAGATAAATCTCCAGGGATAGGGAAACTCACTTTACTGGGTTAAGTTATGGAGCAGTTAAATAAGGTACTACTGGCACAACAATCTCAGCCAATTCCAGCAGCCATACCTCAATGAGTCACAGGCAGTCAACTGTTCAAAACAAGTTAAGATAAGGAAATGGCTGAGCTCTAACCAATCCTGCTGTTTCTGTACCTCACTTCTATTTTCTGTATGTCGCGTTCCTTTTCCTGTTCTCAAATCTTATTGACCATGCAGCAGCCCTGAAGTCTCAATCTGTTTTGATTCTGGAGGCTGTTTGACTCATGAATCATTTTTTTTCTTTTTTCTTGCTCAATTAAGCGCAAATTTAATTTGTTTAAAGTTGTTCTTTTAACACAGGGTCACTGAATGGATTAAATAATGTAATCCATAAAATGCACTTATCATAGTACCTGGAAAACGATAATAAAAACTAATACTTTTGGATGATTTTTTTTTTTTTTTTTTTTTTGCAGAAAGTGGTTTATTTAAAGAGAGAAACAGGAGAAGGAGAGAGAAAGAAACAGCTAACTCTCACACTGAGTGAGAGAATCCAGAAAGATGGAATCCAGGACAGGAAAGCAGTTTTCACGCTGAGTGGAAGGGAATAGAGAGAGATGGAGTTTTGGATGCTTATTACATGGTTTGATTGTATATCTATTTGGAATTTATTTTGAAATACAGTAAAATATGAGGATCGAAACTGATTTTTTTTTTTTTTTACTTTTCATATAACTATTATAACCCAGAGGTGCTAACCTCCGAAATCCAATCTTCCTGATACTATTGGATCCTGTTCTCCCTGTTAGCTGTGGCTGAACCCATTGTTGTCCAGTTACAGACTAAATTTCCTGACCTTTCATGTAGGTAGATATGGCCACATAATCACATACTCATTAGCATAATGTGAATGCATAAGTATTTGCAACTTTTGTGTCACATGCTTAACAGAAAACTCCCTTACTCCACATATCTTCTCTTTCCTTTTTATCACAAGCTGCAATGAGGTGAGCTAGAAACCTAGCTTCAATAACTGAGAAGGACAATGTACCAGGGGATGACAGAATAACTAAATGGAAGGACTCCAGATCCTGAATGAGCTTATAAAGTACAGCTGCATTGCAATCCTAGAGCAACTAGACTCTTACATGAAAAAAAGATAAAACTCTCATATATGCTATTGTGTGTATATGTATAGTGGATAGTACATTTGGTTAACATACTAACAAAATGATGGAGCCCAATTTGTTGAGCAAATTTCCCATATTCCAATTATTTGATATTATTGAAACTATATATGAAATTCGTATACAAACATGATGCCTACATGTGCACACACCAGGGTCTTTGTCAAGCTAATATATTTTATCTGTTTTTCTTTCTTCTAGTCTTATAGCACCACCATAATGTTTCAATAAGTATACTGATAAATATTACTTAAATATCTGATAGAGCTCTTTCATTATCCATCTTTTTCAAAATTTTATTCCTTTTCTTCTCAATAAATTCTTCATAAGTTTCAGAAACATTCAGTAAAGTTAGAACAAGTTAGAGTATCTGATATTGTGATATAATAATTTTAAATACAGTGAGTTCCAAATTTCTCTTCAAAGAATCAGGATGTCAGTATGTTCTGCTCTCTTGTTCTTTGTTCTCCATTTTAGAGTTTAACTTCTTTGTTCTCTTTGCTCCTTTGTCCCTAGTTTCAGTAAACAATCTTTTTGCCAGTTCTACAAACTGAATTCAACAGCACATCAAAAAGTTTATCCTTTACGATCAAGTTGGCTTCATTCAAGGGATGCAAGGCTGGTTCAACATCCGTAAATCTATAAATGTATTCCATCACACAACTAGAACCAAAGACAAAAACCACATGATTATCTTAATAGATGTAGAGAAAGCCTTTGACAAAATTCAACAGCCCTTTATGCTAAAAACTCTCAATAAACTAGGTACCAATGGATCACATCTCAAAATAATAAGAGCTATTTATGACAATCCACAGCCAATATCATACTAAATGAGCAAAAGCTGGAAGCACTCCCTTTAAAAACTGGTACAAGACAAGGATGCCCTCTCTCACCACTCCTATGCAACATACTTTTGGAAGTTCTGGCTAGGGCTATCAGGCAAGAGAAAGAAATAAAGGTATTCAAATAGTAAGAGAGGAAGTCAAATTGTCCCTATTTGCAGATGACATGATTGTATAATTAGAAAACCCCATCGTCTCAGCCCAGAATCTCCTTAAGCTGATAAGAAACTTTAGCAAAGTCTCAGGATACAAAATCAATGTGCGAAAATCACAAGCATTCCTATACACCAATAATAGACAAACAGAGAACCAAATCCCAAGTGAACTCCCATTAACAATTGCTACAAAGAGAATAAAATACCTAGGAATACAACTAACAAGGGATGTGAAGGACATCTTCAAAGAGAACTACAAAACCCTCCTCAAGGAAATAAAAGAGGACACAAACCAAAAGAAAAGCATTCCATGCTCATGGTTAGGAAGAATCAATATTGTGAAAATGGCCATACTGCCCAAAATAATTTATAGATTCAACGCTATCCCTAACAAGCTACCAATGACTTTCTTCACAGAACTGGAAAAAACCACCTTAAACTTCACATGGAACCAAAAGAGAGCCCACATAGTCAAGACAATCCTAAGCAAAAAAAAAAAAAAAAAAAAAAATCAAAACAAAACAAAAAAAAAACAAAGCTAGAGGCATCACACTACCTGATTTCAAACTATATTACAAGGCTACTATAATAAATATAGCATGGTACTGGTACCAAAACAAAGATATTGACCAATGGAACAGAACAGAGGCCTCAGAAAGAACGCACAACTACAACCATCTGATCTTTGACAAACCTGACAAAAACAAGCAATGGGGAAAGGATTCCCTATTTAATAAACAGTGTTGGGAAAACTGGCTAGTCATATGCAGAAAGCTGAAACTGGATCCCTTCGTTACACCTTATACAAAAGTTAACTCAAGATGGATTAAAGATTTAAACATGAGGTCTAACACCATAAAAAGTCTAGAAGAAAACCTAGGCATACCATTCAGGACATAGGCATGGGCAAGGACTTCATGTCTAAAACACCAAAAGCAATGGCAACAAAAGCCAAAATAGACAAATGGGATCTAATTAAACTTGAGAGCTTCTGCACAGCAAAAGAAACTATCAATAGAGTGAACTGGTAACCAACAGAATGGAAAAAAAATTCTGTAATCTAATCTACGGAGAACTTAAACAAATTTACAAGAGAGAAACAATCCCATCAAAAAGTGGGAAAAGGATATGAACAGACACTTTTCAAAAGAAGACATTTATGCAGCCAACAAACATGAAAAAAAGTTCATCATCACTGGTCATTAGAGAAATACAAATCAAAACCACATTGAGATACCATCTCATGCCAGTTAGAATGGTGATCATTAAAAAAATCAGGAGACCACAGATGCTGGAGAGGATGTGGAAAGACAGGAATGCTTTTACACTGTCGGTGGGAGTGTAAATTAATTCTACCATTGTGGAAGACAGTGCAGCGATTCCCCGAGGATCTAGAAATAGAAATACCTTTTGATCCAGCAATCCCATTACTGGGTATATACTCAAAGGATTATAAATCATTCTACTTATAGTATGTGTCCTTATAGGACACATGCACACATATATTCATTGTGGCACTGTTTACAATAGCAAAG